>JAWDGP010005804.1:295000-317500 GCA_033675545.1 Elysia crispata
TCCATTAAACAGGGGAAGTAACTGTTATCCATTGATCTTACAGATTGGGTCTGATCTGGTTTGCTCTTATGATCTACGTGTAGACCGTCGACATCTTATTTGCATTCAGAATACGCTGCAAGGCAAAAAGATGATGATGGTGGTGGTGGTTGAGGCGGGGATGATGGTGATGGTCATGATAATGCTGATAATGTTACTGATGCTGAAAATGATGAGGAGAAAGACGAGGAGGAGGAAGAGGAACGCAATCGCATTGGTGATAGCGATAATAAATATTTTTTTCGATTACATTCATGATGATGACACGTGAATAACAATAATGTGGCGATAATGATGATTATGATTACATTGATCATGATGATGATGATGATAATGATGATGATGATGATAATGATGATGATGATGATGATGGTGATGATGATGATGATGTTGGTGGTATCATAATGCTGTTGTTATTGCTGGTGATAATGATGATGATGAGGAGGAGGAGGAGGATGATGATGATAATGATGAAGATGGGGATGATGGTGATGATGGTGATGAAAATGATGATGATGATGATGATGATGATGATGATGAGATTGATGATGATGAGGATGATGACCACGACGATGATGATGATGATGATGATAAGGATGATGATGATGAGATTTATGATGATGATGATGATGATGATGGTAGTGATGATGATGATGATAGTATGCTATTGCTGCTGCTGCTTCTGATGATGATGGTGATGATTATGATATTGATACCGATGATGTTTTAAGATATGTACAGTGATGAAGTTGAAGTTTGATGCTGGTTATGAAAGATATTTCCTGTTCAACACATGAAACTGTTAAAAATTGCTTATATTAGACAAACATCATGTTTTGTAATTCTGTTTATCAAGCTTAAGATAATAAATTTATCCCAATACCAATATCATCAAGTAAATACCATTTTCCTTCCCCGTTTTGAGTCTCGTGGGCGTGGTGTTCTGTGACATTCTTTTCAGCATTTCCTGGACGAAAAAAAAATATTCAAATGAATAAAGCAATTAATGAATAAATAATGAACATTAATTTTATTGCAGCAAGTAATATGTTTATAGCTTATGTTCGCATCCCACACTCGGAATTGGTCGAAACACATAAAAATTGTTCAATGATAACCTGTCATGGATAGTTAGTTCAGCCTTAACAGATGATTGCACTATTACAATTTAAAATATGAAGAAAATATATTATTACATTTCTTGATCGCTCACACAAACACACAGAAAGAAATTTTCATGGACTTTAATCGTGGTCATCTGAAAACTCCAGCCTTCTAAAAGTCTAGAGGAAAGATCTTCATACTTTTATTTTTACTTCTGTTTTTTTTTTTCTGCTGCTGCTGTGAGTACTATTAAAATCGCTCCCTGTCAACCATTATGCAAAGTGTGGTAGTCAAACTGTTGAAAAAAAATCCACCAATATTGTTTTGGCCTTTAATATATTCTTTATCTACATAAGATCTGTTGGTCTCTAACCTTGGGATAAATGATTGTTAATTAATTTTTTTTTATATTTATCGATCTATACCGAACAGACCCTGGTATCATACTGTTTGAAAGAAAAAAGAGCTTCACATGAATTTTTTGGTGGTGGCTTTTACTTTCAAAGAACAGACATTTAAATAACATTTTTAGAATTGATTTCCACAAACAGACAAATGTAACTTGTTTGAATGAAGTTATTTCTTATGTCTTCTTACTAAGCAAAAATGCTCGTTTTTTGTTACATCATCTGCATTTAGAAGAAAAAAAACAGTTGAAGAGTTTCTGTAGGCTTCAAAGAAGAGAATCTTATTTGTCATGATTTGATTCAGATCATAGAGAAAAAAGAGATTGGTCTTTCACACATGGCACACAAGGCTCCAGAAACCAATGTTTAATAAAGATTTTAGTTTTTTCAAATTTTATATTATCTTTCACCTAAAGAGGTGAGGCCTTAGTTTTTGTTGTTTTCTATTGATTTTAAAATGGTAAGATGGGGATTTTTTGCTTGTATTAATTTCCGCATGCTCAACATGAACTGAATGTGCGGTTTTTTTGGTTTCGTTTCTCTTCCCTTCACATTTATTTGTCGCGTTACATGATGACTCTCATACACTGAGGGTGATATGTCTGTTTGAAACATTTTTCTTTGACGATTACTATCTTAATAGACACAGAAAAATTCATTGACGCGTTTATTTTCGGTTGACTCCCTACCAGATATAAAAGAATATTTCTGTTGGCTCGAGCTTTTGTACAACCATTTTTGTTTATCATTTTCTGTTTGGTTCCACTTAGGTCGTCTCCACATATTTAAATTTTTTTTCAGTTGATTATATCTAACGGCTGGAACCAAATGGGAAGCAGTCTTTATTTGTTTTTTCGTCTCTCTCACTTATCGGAAAACGGATGTGTATCCTGTCGGTTTTATCTTAACTGATAGATTGCTAAGCCTGTATTTTCCCGATCTATTTAAAGGTTCTTCAAACTATCATCACAAAGAGGCACAAGTGCTACAAGTCGGTTTTGTACTTCTCGTTGGCACATTTTGTGTTGTCTCGTCTTGAGTGAAGTCTAGATTTATTAATTCTGTTTCTAACATGGTAGTAACAGATTTTATCTATGGAAATGTTTCAGCACTCAGTGTAAGAGACATTTTCCCACAATTGATTTGATGGGAGGGACCTTCGATTACATTTTTTTTGCATTGGAATATAATCATTTTATTCGTTTCATTACACTCTCTCGAGGATCTTGTAGCAATTTTGAAATTCATAAGCAAGAAATGTTTAAAGGGTGCAAAAGCTCCAGCAAGAAAATTTAAAGATTTTTATCGCCTATATGTATAGTCCATCTGCTTCCTTTTTGTTTGTCAGCCTGGCTTTAGAATTCTGAAATTACCAGACTAATACCGTGAATCGACTGTTTGTACTGACGTGCACTCTGAAAATTGCCGACATAAGAAATGCTAAGCTAATTCTCTTTCGAAATGTCAAATCATTGAAGGGATGAAAATATTTCAGACCAGCTGGGTCGCACCTCCAAAACTAAAGATTTATGATAAGATAGAATTATTCTAGACAACCCTGCTGTAAAGCTACGCATTGCTGAACCACAGTGGGGCAATTAAGTGTGTTGTGTAGGATTTTTATCTAGACTCTAGTGCTGGTAAGGACCCCCCCCCCCTCCCCCCCCCCCCCCCCCTGTCTATTCTTTTTTTTTTTTCTTTCTTCATTTTTTTTTCCTTCTGCCGCACAGCATACAAGTTAAGCCCCTCGAGTGGTTAGCGATTCGTTCTGTAGATTTACACGTCCAGTGTGTAGCACGGAGAGCTAGAGAGAGAGAGAGAACTAGAGAGAGAGAGAGAGAAAGAGAGAGAGGCAGTGAGAGCCAGAGAGAGAGAGAGAGCCAGAGAGGAGAGCCAGAGCCATGAGAGCTGAAAGATGTAGGCGGCTGCGGCGAGAGCTTTAGCTAGAGATCTTGTCGTTCCCGCTGCCGAGAAAAAACTCGCGAATAGTTCAGACAGAGATGGCTGTAGGGACTGAATCATCTCCACAGGTCTGTAGCAGCAGGTAACAAGGGCTTCTTTATCACTGTAAAAACTTCGGGCTTTGTTTCTAACATCTCATATTCCATGCTTTTCTTCCATTGCGAAGCAAATAAAATTGAATGAGAAGCAGGTATGATCCTATCTCGTCTTCTACAAAAAATCTCAATCTTGTCGAGGTATCGAGGGAAAAAATGGAACACGTGTGGACGTATCTTCTTAGAAAAATCTAAACAAAATCATTGTGGAAACCCACCTCCCCCACCTCCTCAAAAAAAAAAAAAAAAGAACAAAAGCAATTGGATGCTGCTGAATCATTTATCTCCCAACCACTAATACGATTTCTAACTTCAGTGAAAGAAATCAACAGCAAAAAATGCAACATACGTCCATGTACAAAAAAAAAAATCATCGGGTTGGTTTCCCCTTAGTAAAACTCGCCGGTCCGACGTTTATCCCCAAAGAATGAGGATTAAAGGGGCAAATAGTGTTCTCTCTCTCCCTTTTTAGATTTAGAGATTTTTAAAAGTTTTCTTTATGGCTATTAAGGAAATTGATTTCTTTACAGGTGTGGGAAGCTGTGATGTTCATGTACCCCTCTTTTCTCTCCTGTGGCCCTTTGAACATCCCTATAGAATTACATGAAGTATCCAGTAATCAAGCAGCCCGTGTCTACCAAGCTACAGCCCCAAGGCTGGTAAGGAAGATTTATGACCAAAAAAAAAAAAAATAGATAAATAAATAAAAATGGGAGAAGTGTATTTTCGGACTTGGCGAGTAACTTGTATATGAGCTTCTAAAATGTCGATGATGATGATGATGATGACGATGATGATGATGATGATGATGATGATGCTTGAAAAAGCTTGCCTACAACCAGGGAATTTCATTCAAAGATAATAATGATAATGTTGATGTTGATGATTGTGATGATCCTAACTGCGCAAAAAAACATCGGATTTATCAACGACCAAAATAACTGCATCAATAATAATAACAACAACAACATCAACAACAACAACAACAACAACAACAACAATACAATAATGTCCACAAATGACAGTTGAAGAACTCCCAAAGTGACAAACTAGATTGTGGCTGATGAATAAATAATTAATATAAAATTCATACATAGCTTCTGTAAGTTTTCCTTATTGTTTCAACTTTATCACTATCATCGTATGAGCAATATATATCTCTGTATTCTGAGACAGCATTTAAAAAAAAAAAACTAGGGGACAACCAGCAAGCTTTTTTTCCTCTTTCTTTTTTAAATGGAAATATTGTTAAAAGATTCTGCAATGCAAATAGACCATCGACTAGGAGTTTTGTATCTAGTGTATAGATCAACTGAAACAACGGTTACTATCAGCATAAATATTTCAACCAGCCTTGTACCAGATGTTTTAATCGGGGAGTGTTTGCCTAGGTTTGTTCTCTAGGGTCTATTTAGTTTAGGATTTTTTCAAGAATATGAAGAAGAAGAAGAAGAAGAAGAAGAAGAAGAAGAAGTAGTAGTAGTAGTAGTAGTAGTAGTAGTAGTAGTAGTAGTAGTAGTAGTAGTAGTAGTAGTAGTAGTAGTAGTAGTAGTAGATGAAGAAGAAGAAGCAGTAGTAGTAGTAGTAGTAGTAGTAGTAGTAGTAGTAGTAGTAGTAGTAGTAGTAGTAGTAGTAGTAGTAGTAGTAGTAGTAGTAGTAGTAGTAGTAGTAGTAGTAGTAGTAGGAGGAGTAGCAGTAGTAGTAGTAGTAGTAGTAGTAGTAGTAGTAGTAGTAGTAGTAGTAGTAGTAGTAGTAGTAGTAGTAGTAGTAGTAGTAGTAGTAGTAGTAGTAGTAGTAGTAGTAGTAGTAGTAGTAGTAGTAGTAGTAGTAGTAGTAGTAGTAGTAGTAGTAGTAGTAGGAGGAGGAGGAGGAGGAGGAGGAGGAGTTGTGGTGGTGATAGTAGTAGTAGTAGTAGTAGTAGTAGTAGTAGTAGTAGTAGTAGTAGTAGTAGTAGTAGTAGTAGTAGTAGTAGTAGTAGTAGTAGTGGTGGTGGTTGTAGAATTAGAAGAAGAAGAAGAAGAAGAAGAAGAAGAAGAAGAAGAAGAAGAAGAAGAAGAAGAAGAAGAAGAAGAAGAAGAAGAAGAAGAAGAAGAAGAAGAAGAAGAAGAAGAAGAAGAAGAAGAAGAAGAAGAAGAAGAAGAAGAAGAAGAAGAAGAAGAAGAAGAAGAAGAAGAAGAAGAAGGTTGTTTCTCGAAACTGATCAACTTAGTTGTCTGATGTCGGCAACTCCCTTCCTGGTTTGTGGCTCTGTGACACACAGACTTATCTCAAGCTCAGGGAGCTCCACGTATCTTTGGTTGATACAGAATAGAGAGAAAAATTTTGACGTCACAGATAGTTCGAAACAAAATGAGAAAGATTGATACCAAGATTAATGTCCTCAGAATACGCCGGAAATATTTCTACACACCTCATGACACTCATTCTGAGCAACACTTGGGGCACGCACACACCTCATGACACTCATTCTGAGCAACACTTGGGGCACGCACACACCTCATGACACTCATTCTGAGCAACACTTGGGGCACGCACACACCTCATGACACTCATTCTGAGCAACACTTGGGGCACGCACACACCTCATGACACTCATTGTGAGCAACACTTGGGGCACGCACACACCTCATGACACTCATTGTGAGCAACACTTGGGGCACGCACACACCTCATGACACTCATTGTGAGCAACACTTGGGGCGGACGCAGACAGTTGGAAGGACATAAGAGTGAAGACGAGAATTTTTTTAGAATCAGCCGCTAAATATTGTAAAGGAAAAGTCATTTCACGTCCTTTTCTCTTATCCCTTCAGTGTGGAATGCCGATATAATGCTCTGACGTCGTCTTATGCGGTTGTGTTTGACTATCTCCAACAGAAAAGAATGGTTCGACTGGAATCCCATAACTATTTAAACGTCTTATTTGTTTCTTCTACCTGGGTCATTTCTTTCTCAACATAACCCATAATATTAGCAGTAGGCTTCCTTATCATACGCTTTTGTTTTTTGCGTCGCTTGTAATTTCCTGCAGTAGGACAAGCTTTGTTCAAGAGTTACAAAACTGACGTTATTGGATTCATCACTTCTGAGGTCGCTTCGGTATGGAGGGCTCAGCATAGTTATTGTATTTGGTAGATGATTTTCCTAGAAAAACAGAAATTCTTTATGCCACTAGCAGTCGAGGCACAGCTCAATAAAGCGAAATATATGATAGACAATACCCGGAAGCTGCGAGGCACGTATAATTTGTTTGATGAGTTGAATAATTCATGTCGTCCATGTCGAAATAGAGTTTTGCCTGGCAGGAAACTTTTATGACTCTGTGTAAATATCGATCATATATATAGCGAGACAATGAGATCTTGCAGAGATCGATGCTCACACAGTCAGAATACCATAATTCATACAAGAGATTTCTATCATGAATAGGCTAAAAACTGCTCGGAGCACAACCTAGCTTGAAGCTATACATAATTAAAATCTTTATTAAGATCATTTTAACAAATTCTTTTTCCTTATCAATCATTATGAGGCAATATAATACCTCAGGGTAGATATTTTTAACAGATTAAAAAAAAAAAGATTTTTGGAAGAACAGTGAAAATCAAGTTAGAATGACGTCTCACTTTTTTGTTGGAAGAATCCAGAGCAATTCAGATAAAAAGTCGCAAATTCTATTTAAAAGGAAAGCCCATATAAGATACTTATCGCTTATATGATGATAACTGACAAGTTTGTTGAAGTAAAATGGCTTTTGACGTACAGATGCTAGTCATAATGAATAACCCATTTCAATCTGTTTCACAGCCCGAAGACTTATGTCGAAATTCCGACTATTTTTTTAAGGATTTACCCAGAACTTAAGAACAAGATATCGATAAATGATCAAGTCAACTTGGACCAGTTAAATCTTTACATGAGCGTGTCTGATCATCCTCTAATGTTTGAACATTTCTCTGATCTCGAATGTTCTATCAGTGAAACAATGCAAGGGAAAAGCGTACGTTTGATCTGTATCCAGAAAGATCACAATTTTTGTACAGAAGAAATAGTATCGGCTTCACGCCAAATCCATTTCTGTACAGAAGAAATTTGCTTCACTGCAAATCAATGTGTTTGGATAAAAACCTAGATCTAAAGAAAAGCTACATGATGGGCAGATTGCCAAAGCTAAAACTCATTATGCGATGATCGAACACGCAAGGCAAAGCCTTCTCTCAGCAAAGGTGCACACCCTTGCCCGAATTCATAGCAACCCATTTTTAATCCACTTGGTAATTTACTTTTTTAACTGGACTTGAAATATATTGGGCTTTAACCAAATAAGATAACTATTTTTATTTTTATTTTTCATTTTTTTTTTCACTGGTCATATCTAAATGTTATAAGGCGCGAATGAATATTAATCATACGGCTTAAACGACATTTCATCATAAGCAAGGGTTACGGTTTACAGATTCATGCAGGATCAGAACTTCTGTACATACGCTGGAATGACATCCTACAGCTCATATAAATTCCTTTTATAGATAGCTTTTAGAGGAGCAGGAGAAACATCTAACTGTGATCTACATTATAAGCTACATGTACTCTCTGTTACACCTGTTTCCTTTGACATTCATACCCTTGATGATAGTTTATCGATGAAGACTTCAGTCGAAACCAGTAAACAATGGAGTTTAATTCTATGAAACACGGGCTTTTCAGCGAAATCTAGCGTCATATATTATATAGAGGCATCCCTTTTCTTACAGGTTTTTTCTTTTAAAATACAAGTCATAGGCCTACTAAATGATCCAAAAAGAGTATTCACAATTTGTCAATAATAATATTCAGCACCATAATTTGTTGCGTTGTAAGGCAGCTGCATTTGGTTTATATTTTTCATCCCCAAAGGTGAAACGTACTTATAACGGCATAAGAACTCCTTGTATCACAAAAACTACATAACAGAAATCATTTGGTTCTAACTGTTTCCCTAGAGTTAACCCAATTTTCCATCTTCATGTTTTAAAACCAATGTTTTCAAGAATGAGAAGACATTCACTAATCGTTAATCTGAACATGCGCCGACTTACGGACTGTTCTTGAGAGGACATGATTAAAAAAAAAAACAGATGAAGACTTATCACACAGACAGACTCACTCTTCTATTAGGCCAATTCGGAAGATTGACTGTACCAACATCGGCTTTGGGTCTCCGCCCTTATTATCAAGTAAAGGACGTTTTTTTACTAGTCTATTATTATTTTTCATTGAGAGCAAACTAACCGGTTTTCCGCGCTCCAACTCTCCTTCTCATAATACTTGTAAGGCTGTATGTTGTATAGGCAGCGCCTCAGTAAAGATAGCAATAGTTATGTGGGTGTTAAGGTATTTTTTGAGGTTATTACGTATCTATAGGGCAATCATCAAATAGACTCATGCTCTCATTAGTAGTCTTTTTGTTTGCTTATTTCTATTTTACCTTCCCCTCTTTTCCAAATTATCCCTCTTGTTGAGCTATCATCGATCGTAATCTTGTTATATCCTGACTATTTTGGATTACAAGTTCATCAAAAGTGGCACTTGAAGCATACCATTTTAAAAAAGTTTTTATTAAATTAATGATGTTCTAGTTTTTTCGCTCCTTCATTTTCTTATAAAACTTAATGGTTTGTATTTAACTGGATATTGATCTTGCACACAAAATAAATATTGGTATAGCCTCATGATTGTTCTCAAAGGTGTTTCCTCTGCTTGATCCTGAAGATTTATCTCCATTTTTCTTGATGGTTTATTACGAGCTTGATGGTTCGTTCCTCGATTATTTCTACAGTTTACACTCAGCTTGATCTTGATGGTCAGCCATTAACTCGCTTTCTTGCTTCTTCTCTGATTTATGTTTATGGTTTCGACTCAGCTTGATCTTGATGGTCAGCCATTAACTCGCTTTCTTGCTTCTTCTCTGATTTATGTTTATGGTTTCGACTCAGCTTGATCTTGATGGTCAGCCATTAACTCGCTTTCTTGCTTCTTCTCTGATTTATGTTTATGGTTTCGACTCAGCTTGATCTTGATGGTCAGCCATTAACTCGCGTTCTTGCTTCTTCTCTGATTTATGTTTATGGTTTCGACTCAGCTTGATCTTGTTAGCTTATCTTTAGGTTCATTTTTTAAGTTTGAAAGTTGTTAATTTACCGACTAATAGCATTGTTTTAATAACCATTCCTCTCAACAGCTGATTACTATTAAATGCTCTCCAGCTGAATTATAAATATAATTTGTACTTAGCTCTAACTTGTTGTTTGGCCTTACCTTCAGGCAGGTGAATCATAATTATAATTTGTACTTAGCTATGAATTGTTGTTTGTCCTTACTGTCAGGCTGGTGAATTATAATTATAATTTGTACTTAGCTATAAATTGTTGTTTGTCCTTACCGCTAGGCTGGTGAATTATAATTATAATTTGTCCTGATTTATAAATTGTTGTTTGTTCTTACCTTCAGGCTGGTGAAGTATAATTATAATTCCTCCTTAGCTAGAAATGGTTGTTTGTCCTTACCCCCAGGCTGGTGAATTTTAATTATAATTTATACTTAGCTATAAATTGTTGTTTGCTCATACCTTTAGGCTGGTGAAATATAATTATAATTTGTACTTAGCTATAAATGATTTATCGTAAGCTTTTTCTTATAACTTTGTTCTCAAATCCTCTTGGATGGTTGATTCTCAGCTCAGCTGCGGTGGTGACGATCTTGCCTATCGCTAGCTGTTGTTCATAATCACATCTCTTTGATAAACTTGTTTGATTGAGCTACAGTAACAAAACATTGTTTGCATAGACTCTATTAAAATGTTGAAGATACTTTAGTCCTGTAGAAACTAAATTGTTGCGAATCTTCTTGATATTCTTTCCCGTGTGTTAGATGGTCCTCCAATTTCAAGAGCTGGCGGCAGAATCAACGCTAGTTCAGTAGCTGTCTCGTGTGTTAGATGGTCCTCCAATTTGAAGAGCTGGCGGCAGAATCAACGCTAGTTGAGTAGCTGTCCCGTGTGTTAGAAGGTCCTCCAATTTGAAGAGCTGGCGGCAGAATCAACGCTAGTTGAGTAGCTGTCCCGTGTGTTAGAAGGTCCTCCAATTTGAAGAGCTGGCGGCAGAATCAACGCTAGTTCAGTAGCTGTCCTGTGTGTTAGAAGGTCCTCCAATTTGAAGAGCTGGAGGCAGAATGAACGCTAGTTGAGTAGCTGTCCCGTGTGTTAGATGGTCCTCCAATTTGAAGAGCTGGCGGCAGAATCAACGCTAGTTGAGTAGCTGTCCCGTGTGTTAGAAGGTCCTCCAATTTGAAGAGCTGGCGGCAGAATCAACGCTAGTTGAGTAGCTGTCCCGTGTGTTAGAAGGTCCTCCAATTTGAAGAGCTGGCGGCAGAATCAACGCTAGTTGAGTAGCTGTCCCGTGTGTTAGATGGTCCTCCAATTTGAAGAGATCGTGGCAGAATCATCGCTTGTTGAGTAGCTGTCCCGTGTGTTAGAAGGTCCTCCACTTTGAAGAGATCGTGGCAGAATCAACGCTAGTTGAGTAGCTAGCTAACTTTGCAAGATCCTAATTTATTTAAGTCTTTTTAAAGGATCATAATAACATTGATTCAATAAACGGTAAGCTCTTTATCCTTACGCTGGGCTTGAAGGATTTTGCAGCTTTTAAAAGGAATATTAAATAGATTGGGAAAGTACGGAATAAACCATTAATTTTACATATTTTTTATAGAGCCTCCTTCTAACATTTAAACATCGATTGTCAGTTATTCAGGTTTATAAACCGATAGAGCAGAACGCGAAGGGGGAAAAAATTCTAGGTCACACATTTGAAAAAAAAATATTAAAAGTAATTATCATAAAAACAACATATGTCATGTTTGTAGACAAGTACTGTAACTTATGAAAATTATTTGGTTATTGAAAATTTACTTCCTGAGTGGCTAAACATGCTTATCACATGGTCAAGAAACTTATCAAACACATTATTTAAACAAGATGGACTAAACATAAAAATGAAAAAAATAAAGATAAAAATGTATGCAAAGTAGCAACCAGTATGGTCGCCGCAAAGTTAAAAATAGAACAAAACTACAAGCAACATAACTTTTCAACTATTGTTTTTTTAGGTTAAAATTTATTTAGTGTTATCTAGAAGATTAGTAGGAACTTATACTTTAACTTTCATATAAATACCTTTTTAATACGAATTTTTTTTTTGTTAAAATTAGCTTCAAAACAAAAAATAATGATAGTATTGATTGAATGATACATAAAGTCAAGTTTTACCATACACAGAGGCTTTTTTTTTAGTTCAAATTCTTCAGCAATATACCAGAATTATTTCTACACAATTTCAAGTCTTTCTCATTATAGCTTTTCTTCTTGTTTTGTTACATCAGAAGTTTTTTATTTTTTTTTTCAGACCGAGTCAGTACTGTTATTAAAGTCTGTAGTGTAGCTCCAAGAAAGCCTTTTTTTTGCAAAAAACATCCCATATATACCTATTCAAGCCACCCTTTATTTCTGTGGGTTTGAATGCATTTCTTCTACAAATTCTATCTACAAGATGTTCAAATATTGGTTGGATGCATTCAACATCGGCTGTTGAGGAAGACCTTTTTATGTTCGTTATTTACATCAGTTTTAAATTTCCACTATGAATTTGATGGGCCATAAAACATGGGTTAGCTTTCTGTGCGGCAGATACATCGCAATGAACGAGCTCAAGTATATCTGCTTGCGACAATGCCGAAAAGAAAAAAAACAATAGTACTGTAGTGTATATATTTTTTTTTGTTGGTTAATTTCCCAAGATCCAATAATCCCTCCGCAAACGAGCATTACACCTCTTTGGTTGGTACCCAACATATTCCAGGTTTTCTATTTCAACTGTATCACCATAAGGCTTGGACTTTTGGAGTCTTTTGACAAATGCAGAATCTTCATCTCCCAAAAACTGAAATACTTCCGGCTTCTTAGTTCTAAAGATCTTGGGGGGGGGGGGGGGGGAATGCGCCCATTGACTCCGCAGCTTCAGTAATTTCTTTGCGGGTTATTTCAAGCATGAGACCGAGCTTCCATTTCTCATAACCCTCTGTCCCTGATTTGAACGTCCAGTATCTACAGCCTTTCAATTTTAGCGAGCACATCCTTATGTAATGATTTTCGAGTATCAACTGAAATAACCATCACACCATGGTGGCTCACATGGACTGTGCAGTATATGTTAAAGGGACATTGCAGCGTCATTGCCATGCTTCGTCAACAGATGTTGCAAATTCACTGGAATTAGAGCTTTCATTTAACTATAAACTTCCGAATGCTATTTTATTTCTTTTATATCATTCACTCATCTACTGCAGCAATTACACTTTAGTAGCGACTTATTCACTGATGGAATGAATTTTGTCAACTATTTGCTTAAATTTACGGTAAGCCATTGGTGACAGACGGTTCAAATAAGAAGGAAATTTTTATATACCGTCGCCTTTTCCAATAAATCTTGCAAAGGCCATTATTTTGAAGTTTATTTTTTAGATCCTGTTTTTTGGAATCGGCGCACTTGGTGATATTTTCACATATAGGCAAATCCATTGCTGTTGTACGATATCTGACGAGACAAACAATGCTGTTTGCAGTCCAAGCAAGACATGTTGCATTGTATAAATTGAAAAAAATAAACTACAATCCATTACTATGAATCATCATGATACGAATTAGTATTAAAATTAATCCAGAAAGCAAAGGAATAGTATGGCTGTGTGGAGCGAAAAGGTACAACAAGTATTTACATCCTTCGAACAAAAATTTAAAGAGCTCCGGCAGTACAAAAAGAAATATAACTGTGCTTCATTGACTACACCAAGGCATTTGACCGAGTACGATATGATGAGATAATCACTACCATCAGATAGCCCTAATCGAACTATAGCTTTAACGACTGCGCTAGCTAGCGCAATCTTAGCAACCCCCACCCCCCTTTTTTCCCGCCCTACCCCACCTGGAAAAAATTATAAACATACATTTTATTTTTCTATGATGCAATAGGTTGGAGTATATATTTGAGACAAAAATCTTCTAATTATGGCTGGTGTCTTTGAATGATGAGATAATCACACAACCAGCAATGTTGAAGATAGATGGAAAAGATCTCGAAGTGATCAAAAACATGTACTGCGAAAAGGTAGCCATTATGCGAGTTTACGGGGAAATCAGCTTATTTAAAAAAAAATAAGTGTAATGTCAGACAAAGATGTGTGTGCTTTTCTCAGACTTTCTCTCTCCTTACAGTAAAATAATTCTTATGCGAAACCTTGATACCCAGGAATCTAAATGAGAGGGCACAATCTACACAATTTGAGATACGTTGTAATGCTCGTCAGTTAAAACAATAACTTTAGAGATCAACATCTTTACCAGAAGGAATAAACTCAAAGCAAAGGGATCAATTCAAATATTTGGTTATTGAAAGCACATCAAGAATAGCACCAGCAAAATGAGTTTCGAGAGAATTAAATCGGCACTAGCAAAGAAATACATCAACATTATAATTATACTGAAAGAAAAATCGTAGAGTTGTGAATAAAAGGAGTTGGCTAATTTTATACAAGCCCAATGTATTTATAGATATTTTTAACGTTTATCAGCATGAAGGTACAAGTAAATGAGCAGCTCTAAATTCTTTCAAGGCAGTTCACCTGTAAAAAACGTGTGTTCTAACCTAAATAGCTTTGTGTGTAACGAGCGTTTAGAAAGTCTCTGAGTACATTGGGAAACTTGAGAATTAGCAATTTTCCTGATTTAAGAATGTTATCACAATGCAAAACCTTACCTTCTAAATTTATATTAATTGAATTGTGAAATTAATTTATAACGGGATTATCTCTTTTTAAATTACTATTATGACAAAATATTGTTCCATTTCAATCAAAAGCAATGCCCCTTTTGTCCTTAAATAAGGATTTCCATTTTGTTCAAGTGATTTTAGATATTACAGGTTCACAGCAAACTTGTCTAAGATCTTTTTTTTTTTTCAGATAAAAGACTCTCTCATCTGCCACTGCAAGGCTGATGTGGGGAGACACCAACCGCATCTCTTGATAGCTGAGCTTCGAACCTACATCAAATCGTCAATGTCAAAACCTTTGGGCCAGAGCTCTATATGCTGAAGCCATTGAAGTTTCTCCATACCTTGCCCCGTACTTGTTATATATGTGTATTAATTTTAGCATGGTAGTATATAATAACATTGTTGTGTAATCACGTGATATCGCATTTACTTTATCCACTGACAAATTGTTATTGATATTTTAAGGTCGGCGTCTTCATCGTAAATTCTCAAGTACAGAGTCAGGGCCAGCGCCTCAGGTAAAAGCGGTTGAATTTTCTCTATACCTTGTCCAGGTAAAGACCGGTAAACGACCTTTAGAGCTCGATCAATGTATGCCAATCATGTGACCCCGGTGTGAACGGCCCACCGTGTCGTTGTCCTGACAAGATGAATACTTTGACTCGCAAAGTCTGGTCTAGAAGGCCAAAACAGGGCCACAACGTGTGACAGGTCTCACATGTTCACACAGGCAACAGTAAGTAGATCTAGACAGACAGGTTTATTCGGAGAACACAGTCCTTTTCCCGATGAATATTCATGACACTAACAACCTCTTTCCATGAATTAACATCAGTTCTCTTTGTAGTATAAGCGGCCTATAACCGAAAGATTAAATCAGACATAGGTAAACATGTCAAATAGATTGTTTTTGTGATAATATAACATGAATGTTTGTCGGTATGGATTTTTCACTGTTCAATCTGAAATGATACAAATTTTGAGAGTAATGAAGAAAATTGTATAACGCTACTTATGTAGAGCTTATATTTTAAGAGAAAAGGAGGAAATTGTTCCTGCAAAAAAGACTGAAGTTAACCTAAATTTAGTCTTAACGACTTTGAAAGATAATGAGTATAAACAGAACAGACACCCTTCCGACTAAATAAATTATTAGATTTCCTGCTTACAAAACATCTAAAAAAACGCAAAATTTTAGTCCCAAAACTAAAGTTGTTATGTTGTGAAATAAAACACCTTTAGTGTGGACCCAAGCATTGTGGGATCGACCTTGTCTGCTATAAAACCTGGCGTCGGTTTCAAAGTGGAGTCAACAGATTGTTTGATCTCACCGATTTTTCACACTCATACCAGAAAATATAGATCACTAGGTGGTTGATATGGAATCGGTAATACTGGACAAGAAATCGAAAAAAATAATACTTTGGCGCAGACAAACTAGATTTGAATGTCACTCTTCATGGCATTTGAGAGCAGCCGTCTCCATATGGAATTCCAGTTAAATCAGTATTTTAAAATTCTATTTTTAGGATCTTTTAAATGCTTATTAGAATTCCCGCAAAAATGCTTAAAGACATTTTGCAACAAAGAAAGTCATAGGTAACCATTTACTTTAACATTAATTCTACTGAATGTTTAAAAGGATCTATCAATAGAATTTTGCTGTACAAAATTAGCAAATAGATTTATATAATAGGATGCTATTTTTGTGAACCCCCAATCTAGTTATAGAACATTATAAACGCTTATTATCTTTCTGATAACAACATGATTAAATCCTGCAAGGCAGTGTAACTTGTGACACTTGTGGAAAACTTTAGCTTCCTGATGAGCGTTTAGAAGGATAAATATCAAACTCTTGTGAAACTACAGAAAAAGCTTGGGTTTTATTTTTTCGTATAGTATGTAATTCGCTCTCAAGAATCAGATGAGATGATTGGTCGTTTTTTGGTCAGACAGAAGTTCATCGCTTCTTTGTACATAGCCTATACTGTTGCGCTAGTGACCACAACTTGTTCCAAGAGTTTTCGAATGCCAGCGCCCTAATAGTGAGACTGTTAAAAGTATAATTCATTGTGGAAGAAAATGAGAAGCAAAAAAAATTTAAATTTACAACGGAATGACTTTCCGGTATCTATGTTTGCCTCCGACCTTAAGCCACAGCACTAGGGTGTTATAATTCGTAAATGTTATCATAAAATAAAATATTGCTGTGTTCTCGGTTAATATGTGTTCAATACAAGTCTCAGAGAGTTTGTTTTTCAAGTCTGAGGCGACTGTTTTATATTATTATTATTATTATTATTATTATTATTATTATTATTATTATTATTATTATTATTATTATTATTATTATTAAGGCCTTCCGCTAGGAGTGTCGTCCGACCTCGCAGCTTCGGCAGCCTTCTTTATGTCTGCGGTGAAGGTAGTCCATTCTTGTCTTCTTTTTGCAATCTTTCTTATTGTTTCCAGGTCTTTTTGTGATGTGAGAGAGATGCTCCGATTTTGCAGTATCTTGAGATCGTTATTGAGAGTCATTGGGAGTGTGGTGATCGGCCTACCCCTGGCTCGCTTGGCATTGTCGTGGAAATAGAATGCCATAGCTTTGTTGGCAGGGATCGATGGTTCTCGCCTAAGTACATGACCGAACAGCCTCCACCTTGCTTGCAACACTTCCAAAGAAATTGGGGTTTGTTCACATTTTTTGTAGAGGGACTTATTTGAAATTTTTGTTGGGTATCGAATTCCCAGAACCCTGCGCAGCTGCTTTCGATGGAAAGAGTCCAACTTTTCTTCGTCTGTTTTGGTCAGTGCCCATGTGCCGCAATTGTATAACAGAACTGACCTCACTAAGGTGTTATATAGCTTAATTCTTGTGCGCTGCTTGGTTTTGTCCGCTTTGTGCCATATCTGTTCCATCTTGTTCAATGCTATGTTTGATAGGTGTTTTCTGTGTTCTATGTCTTCTTTACTGCCAAGCAGTGAACCCACTTTCTTTGATGTTTTCCATTCCTCTGAATGTTTTCTTACTGAGGTGTGCTCCGTTTTGTCTACATTGACTTTGAGTTTGTGAACTTTGAATATTTCTTCTATTTTTTTCACATTCACTGGTTTGTGATTCTAGAAAAACAATGCTTATCAAATGTAACCAGCAGTAACAAGCGTATTTTTATCGCAAAACATACCCAATCCAATCTGTCTTCCCCCCCCCCCCCCCCTCATATATATCATTGTAGAGGTTGAGCTTCAGTGATCAGTACGTGTTTAAGCCTCAACTCAAACCTGTCGGCAGAGTAAAATAGAAAGACAAAAGAAAAAGTGTCAAGAAATCTATCGCTTCACAAGCACTATAAATCACACAAAGCCTGGGGATAATAAATATCTGGTTATAGAGGAATGTTCCATTTAGCGACTTTGTAAGCTATAAAAACCATAAACAGCTTAAACAAAGGAAATTGAAGAGGATTGATTTTATGCGTTATAAAGAAAGAATAATGAATAACTATCTTTCAAATGGCTTCCATATTGGATTCTGAAGTTCAGTTTGAACAGCGAGATTTGCCGAGATTAGACTTGTGGATTCAGAGGACCAGAGAAGTTCGCGGAGGGAGCTTATCTTGATTTATGCAAATTTTTTTTTAAATATCAAATGAAATTAGGTTATCAGAGCTTTATAGAACTAAAAATAAAAGATGAAAATGTTGATTTTGGTTAAACATCAGCATTTTATTTTCAAGCTGGTTGGAACATTAGGTTTGGCTTTATAATCTCTGGTAATACTGTCAAGACTTCAGCTTTGAGCGCTACAGCTTGAGTCTAGTGACAACGCCTGTGAAATAAATCTGTTACTTTTAGGCTGACAGAGGACGTTGTCGTTTTTTGAAAATTAACGAGACTGTGGTGGTGGTGTGGTGTAGTACGATGCTCATGAGTAACCAATATACATCTCGAGTTTGAATCTCGCTAAAGTACTTGGAGAATTTTGATGTCTCCTGTTTCCAGTCTACTCAGGACACGTACTTACACTTTTTACACGTACTTACACTTTTTACACGTACTTACACTTTTTACACGTACTTACACTTTTTACACGTACTTACACTTTTTGACTAAGGCTTGCTCTTTCTTTTCTGTACAATAATACCCCAAATCAACCTAACATGCAAGGGTTATAGAAAAAACACAAATGAAAAGAAAAGCACTAATCAGACAGAATTGAACAATATAAAAAATAGTGTTTGAACCCTCAGTTTTCCCTTTCTATATTGTATACACGGTACTGACAAACAAACAAACAAACAAACCGAATTTGGTTTAAGTGGTGAGATCTTGTCATCTTAAAATAAGAGCAATGAAATCAGTTATGACTTATGATGGATCTCTCTCTCTCTCTCTCTCTCTCTCTCTCTCTCTCTCTCTCTCTCTCTCTCTCTCTCTCTCTCTCTCTCTCTCTCTCTCTCTCTCTCTCTCTCTCTCTCTCTCTCTCTCTCTCTCTCCCCCAGTTCCTCTATTTTACACCGTATAAACGATATTTATTATTATTATTTTTCCAACTCTCTGTTTTCCAAGAATATATGAAAAACAGACATAGACATAGACTTAATGCCAGTTAAAGCTTGCCAGCCTTCCATTTTTGCAATGCAAATTGATTGAAAATATTCAGCCCGATAAAAGATTAACAACCTTCGTTGCATACATGAATAATTTAAAAAACGCAACTTTAATCTTGCTATTTGAAGATTGATGAAATCGTCGGAATCCAAACAGTTATCAACCTGGCGCTTACATTTACATTATAAATGAGCTATCAGTTCTTAGCAACTTGCTAATCCAAAAATACTATGGTCTTCTGTTTCCAATTATTTTTAATTTTTTGTTTAACTCGAAGTCTTTACCAGGTCCACAGACTTGCCGAAAGAGGCAGCGTTTGCCAGCCTAAAGATTACTGAACAACTATCTATAATTATGTGGACGTCTTACATCAAAGAAAACTGAGGTTTGCACAGCTCGAGTTCTTATGGCTTTGTAGAACAGTTCAAAGGCGAGAAACAGCATCTAAACTTAGCCATTGTTGCAACGATGACTACCGGTATGTGTGAAAAGATTTTCAAGAAATTTGTAGCTTTGACATTGAAAGGAAATTTGTTAAAATATAATAGAGAGAAAAGCTGTTTTTTGAGCCAGTAGCTACTCGTCATCAAAAGCAAGTGACGTCAAAGCTTTCTCCTACTATTGACAATGTATAGATAAACCAAGCGCCAGTCAAGTTTGTGGATTAAATTAAGCTCAACAATAGTCTTGCCCAAGATTGAAGGAAACACTCTGATATTTGTGAACTCCACTTTAAAAACAGTGTTAGACAGAGGGCTGACATTTTCACGATAACCCCAGTTTAGTCAAGTGTGTTAAAATAAAGTTGGAAGCTTTTTTGATCTATTGAAAAAAATACTACAGTTTTTTAACTCTATTTTGATAATTTTTTTATCCAGATAGAGATATTAGATTTCGTAACTAGAACCCAAATTTGCTCTAATCTGTTAGAATAAGACTCCAAACTGTTTGTCTATCGTGGATAATTATCTCTCCTTTGTGCAGGGTGTTTTACTCTTCGAAGAATGTGAAAAAGAATATTTAGCTTTTTTGTAAAACATAGATCTATGTATCGATTATTTTAACTGTTGATTATCATATTAATACGAATAAATCAGGCAGCTATGGATTGTCGCAAGACAGGTCTACACAGTCCTGGAGGCGTTTTGTAAATCGATGTTTACATAGCCTTCACGGCAAACAGCTAATTCTATTCTTTCCCAATTGGTCTAAAGATCCTTCAAAACCATTATAAGCTAGTTACGTATAACAAAAGGTGTCTAGAGCTGCAAAACTTTGGGAAAATTCAAGTTAAAGATAGATTAAAAAGAGTTTACAAATTTAGCTGAATATTCTTATGAGCTAGAAGAAACTTCTCTAAATAGAGTGTGATATTACGCAATTAGCTGTTTTCCAATATTTTTATTCTTTGTGGACCCCTGTGTAACATTTTAGAGATACATGAAACAAATTATGCATCTGAAGATTGATTCATATTAAATTGATCTTTATTCAAGATTACGGGACACTTGGGTGAAATAAGTTAGACGATGAATAATTAAGTTAGGTCTAGTATCAGCTTGAAGTTTAGGCTCTCTGAATGTATAGATTGTGACGACATCATTTTGGTAGATGGGTTGGAGGGAATATTGTTATACATGTTTGTAAGTATCTTGATGAGAATAAGAAAAAATCTTGTCATTTATAAACGCTATTCATTATGCTGTTAGTTTCCCTACTAATGTTTTACCTTTTTAATTGTAAATAAATTATAAGTTCTCCTGAGTTTGGCTCTTTCAGGGAAGGCAGTCAAACAACGATAGAGAGTGGGACAGACAAAATCAGACCTGACTATAATTTTGAAGGTGCGAGTGATTGATTATTAAAAAATGAATAGAACTGAAGACATAATAATCACAAACCTAATTCTGACTCGATACTGAACAATAAGACGAAAGAAGTGAAAAATAAAAAAAAGTGTATAGGCGGGGGATTAAATTTCTATTCAGCCCCTACCGCCTTGCCGAGACAAGACTATCTCTGCTAACTCGGTTATTGTGTCATTCGTAAAGCCCAATCTAATTCAAAGTTCTTGTGACAGGACAAAGTAAAGGCATAGTAAACAAAGAGCCCATGAAGGTAATTTTTTTTTTCTCCCAGTTGACACAGGAAAGCTAGCTGTGGACCGACCTTGTATTGCTTGTATTTTACACACGCCAGCTGGTCGAACTTAAGGAAAGGAACCTGTGAGAGAGAAAACGAATCCCCTTGGGTGATGTATCAATAGCTTCGTCTAAACAGTCTGTTCCCATGGAAACAGAAGTCCTGGGGGTCACGTTGACAAAATAAAAGCTGCAAGCAGCTGATTAGACCAGATTGGAATTATGTCTGCTGTCTGGTGAAGAAATCGGAGTGTAGAGGAGGAAAAAACGTCTGATAAGGTTATAGATGTGAGATCTGGAGAACGGAGTTCAAATCAATCAGAAGGATATTGATTAATTAAGAGGAAGTAAAATACTTGGCAATGAAATACTATAGATAAAAGACAGGGGAAATGGTAATAAAATAAGAGTGTATTATAAGGAATACAAAACCGATTTCAGATTAAAAAAGAGAACATTGATTAATTTAGATGAAGTAAAATACCTGTAAATAAAAAAACTTTAAATAAAAGACAGAGAATGTAGAAATAAATTTAGAGGGTATATAAAGAATGCAGAACCCAGAAAGGGGATAACGAGGGAGATAATGGATGGAGGGATAGTTAAACCGCTTGAGGGATAGGTTGGTAGATAGGCATGTAGATCGACACGCAGACAGGGACAAACATGCGGCTAAACATGTGGAAGCAAATAGATTGACAGAGATTGCAAAGAAAGTATAAGAGGCATAGAAATCTAATTCTGTACATCTCACAGAAAATCTCTGCTGGACATGTATAACTGTGGATTTAGCCTTGCCACTCGCGCGGCTGCAGGTGACAGCCTCAAACCAGTGTAGAGGAGGGAATATAAAGGTTCCTGAAATAAGTGTCCTCAAAGTATGTGGCATATTTTTAGGGAATTTACCTCTCATGTGTTCATTGGAAGGATACTTTTTTCTAGTCGATATTAATAAACGAAAATTAGCATTCCTACGATGGCAACCATATGCTTGGGCTACGGTGTAATACAGGCCTTTGTCAAAACAAAGTGTTCATTGTCGGAAATAGATTGTTAGTTTGATGAAGAGCTGTTGCTTGATAGTGTGCTTAAAAAGGAATTCATGGAAATATATATATATATATATATATATATATATATATATATATATATATATATATATATATATGGATAGATAGATATATACGGAGATAGGTAAACATATATATATATATATATATATATATATATATATATATATAGAGAGAGAGAGAGAGAGAGAGAGAGACAGACA
>JAWDGP010005804.1:322500-375000 GCA_033675545.1 Elysia crispata
CTCAGAATTGATTGACTTAAAGTATTGAAATATGATTTTATTTCAAAGAAAAGGACTTTCCAATCTGTACACTCAAAAAATTACATGGAAATGGGGGAAAAAAAAAAAGAATTTTTTTTTAAAGAAGTTTGAACATAGATCTACTCAAGCTCATAACGATCCAAAATAATATCTGATTTTCAGACGCGCTCTATCTCATCATAAGAATAGGATTATATCTCTTCTTCTCCCCAGGTGAATTTTTTCTCCAAAGATCTCTCTCTCTCTCTCTCTCTCTCTCTCTCTCTCTCTCTCTCTCTCTCTCTCTCTATCTATCTATCTATCTATCTATCTATCTATCTCTATCTCTCTCAGTGTCTCTCTCTGTTTCTCTTTCTGTATCTGCCTGTCTCTCTCTCTGTCTCTCTCTTTCTCACTAGCCATTTCCATCGGCATGTTTGTCTCAATGTCCATTTGAATCCCCCTCTCTTATTGGTGGTAACCCTCTTCTGTGTCTCATTTTAACTATGTCTCTTTTCTTCCTTTGTTTCATCCAACTGCCTCCGTGTCTTACTAACTGCTTGTGTTTAGATTTTTTCAGCTTCTCTTTCATTCCGTCCTGTGCCCAACCCTCCCCTCCCCTTACCCCCTCTTCAACTCTCCATCTATCTTTACCGGTTACAATTAATACAGAGTAAAATCTTTTTTCCTATATGGTGGATATCTCTCCTACTTTTTCATCCATCTTAAAAAATTTTCCTTTAAATAAATTTGTGTCTTTGACTGCCTAGATGTATAGCTATCCACCTCTCTCTCTCTCTCTCTCTCTCTCTCTCTCTCTCTCTCTCTCTCTCTCTCTCTCTCTCTCTCTCTCTCTCTCTCTCTATTTCTCTCTCTGTATCTCTCTCTGTATTTCTCTCTGTGTCTCTCTTTCTGTATCTCTCTGTATCTCCTTCTGTATCTGTCTGTCTGTATGTCTCTCTCTCTGTCTCTCGCGGTCTCTTTCTCTGCCTGTATGTCTTTCTCTGTATCTCTCTGTCTCTCCTTCTGTATCTGTCTGTCTGTATGTCTCTCTCTCTCTGTCTCTCGCGGACTCTTTCTCTGCCTGTATGTCTTTCTCTGTATCTCTCTGACTCTCTGTCTGTCTCTCTCTCCATCTCTCTGTCTCTCTGTCTCTCTTTCTCTCTCTCTCCCTCTCTCTCTCTCTCTCTCTCTCTCTCTCTCTCTCTCTCTCTCTCTCTCTCTCTCTCTCTCTCTCTCTCTCTCTCCTCTCTGTTTTCTACACAATTATAATTGAGGTGAATCTTCTTCCAGCATATCAGCTCCTTATTACTGTTATTTTTTACCTCACCACCTGCACCTTACACACACTTGCTACACTCCACACAGCGAAATACTGAGGTTCATGTGAAGCACTCAGCATTAGAGATTCAGGATAGAGCCTTAACAATTCTTTTGTAAATGTCGATATAAAACAAAGTGCTCTTGCTAAAAATAGAAACATACCCGCATACAACATTCACGTCTTTATTAATATTTTTTTTCTACTAGAGTGTTTCACACAGACAGAGAAGAACTCGCCACCTTGAGATACTTTCAGAATGGTGTGGGATATCGAGGATCGAATAGTGTTTCACACAGACAGAGAAGAACTCGCCACCTTGAGATACTTTCAGAATGGTGTGGGATGTCGAGGATCGAATAGTGTTTCACACAGACAGAGAAGAACTCGCCACCTTGAGATACTTTCAGAATGGTGTGGGATGTCGAGGATCGAAGTGAAACATTTATTTTTTCAATGGATTTCATTGCAGCAGTTTGCAGACTTTTGTCTCTGACATTTTTCATATTTTTAAGTGGTCAACATGGGTTTGTTCAGGGCAATTCATTATAACGCCTCCTTTTTTTTTATTTCCCTTATCTCTGAGACTCTTTAAGAATAGCTATTTCTAGCCTAAAAGATTAATAGATGTAAATATAAGACATTGCATAGACTTATAGATTTAAAAAAAAAAATAAGTTTGCCAAAAACTGAAGAAAACTAATTCAGTTATTTTATCTTTTTTAAAATTTAAAGCAGTTCCTTTTTTTCATGCAGTCAAAAAACTATTTACGACAGTGGATATGAATTTACAAGTGAAAATTAAAGATAAATAGTATATATAACACATGTTCACTTTAACAGTGTTTTAAACAGGAGAAAAAAAAACCTGGCAAATTCGGCGATTTGACAATTTCCATTGTTTATTTTTGCTTGTTTTTTTTTGTTTTTTTTCTTTTTTTTTGACGTTTTTTTTTCAGGAAATCCTACCGAATCCTGTGTTTTACTCCTTCATCCCCATCTCTACTTCATGTAAAGGTTATTGAAATTTAGCACTCAATCTACTTAGGTTTGTTCAAAGAGCTACAGCCAGTTCCTGTTTTTGATCAAGCGAATAGGCCCTCGATCAATAAAGTGTGTTGATGTTGCTTTGTTTGTTCTCCATGGCAAGTTTTCAACACGAACAATGACGGTTCGTCTAGATATTCGCTGTTTGTCCGCGTAAAAAAAAAAGTAAGTTATGTGTCTGATATATTCCGCAGGAGAGCAGGAACACGATGCAGCATCTTATCCTGGTGTGTTCTGATCGTAATGGTTTACACAGAGTAGGTCGAGAGGGAGTGTGTGTCAGACTGGAGAGTGTGAGCGACGTCCAGGGCTGGTCTAAATCAACTGGATTCGAGGGAAAGGAAAGATAAGTAAACGGGGGGAAAGACACGATGAGATGAAGCTTGGATATAACAAGACTAGAGGGAGAAAGAGAGAGAGAGAGAGAGAGAGAGAGAGAGAGAGAGAGAGAGAGAGAGTCAAACAGGCAGACAGACAGACAGAGAGACAGACAGACAGACAGACAGACAACAGACAGAGAGACAGAGACAGACAGAGACAGACAGACAGATAGATGCAGTAGAGTGACAAAGCAATGATAAAATAAACGAAGACGCAGACAAAGTGGGGAAAAGAAGAAGAAAAAAGACACAGAGAGAATGCAAGAAGTTTGACAGAGAGATTCGGGTGTAAGGAGATTGACAGAGGGAAAAGAACAGAAATATCTAGAGGAAGAGTGAAAAGGTTAGACAAAAAGAGAGCAAGTGACGCAGAGAGAGGAAGCAAAACACAAGAAAAAGAGAGTGTGGGAGAAATAGAAAGAGAGATGAAGGGTAGGCATATATAGTTAACGATAAGATGTGGATTCTCTTCCAGAACTTTCTCTGTATGTCTTTCCTCTGGGTTTTTTTGTCCTGTTTTTACTTATATCAGTTCTCTTCTATCAATCTCCCACCCTTGATGTCGTTCCAAGAAGACTGACATCAACAGAGAATCACATTCAAGGAATGAAAACTCTCCCAAACTTGAGCTAATTATCGAGGATTTATGAACTTTATCTAACAAACAGAATTATTTAGAAGGCAGCCATCGCATCATGTGATTGTAGGAAATTCATCCCATTTATGCAATGTAAAAAATCTTTACCAAAATGTCAACGAGATATCTCTGAAATTTGATCAATATGAAATCCCATAACGTATAGAGTAAACAGATCTTCCGAAATTGAGTATTTAGGGTTGCGCAGTGGCTTCTATTTTGAGCATACTGCGTTCTTATAAAAATACATATTTATCAAAATCTAAATGCAGTGATAAGACGTTTTTGTTGGCGTCAAATTTTTCTTAACCTGCGATAATAAATTTAGAATAGAGTTTTGAAATTTTTGAAAAATTCCAAACAATTTGTATCTTTTTAAAGTTAAGTGTGGTGCAAAGAATAGCGTATTTTCTCATAAAGCTGATTAATTTTTGGCCCTTTGCGCAAATTTGTAGCCTTACAATCTGCGTTTGAAAAGAAACTAAAAATTAAACAAAAAACCCCAAAGAATATGCAGAACGAGCTGTTTTACAGCATTGGCTGCATTAAAAAGCCGCGTTAAAATCAAGGACCTTGAGGAGTTTTTAACTTTTACAGGTAAGTTCTCTTGGCCTCTAACTTTGCGGCTAGGCGGCGGTGTATGAAAGCAATGTGTTCGATGCAGAAACTTGTGTCTTGTCTCGATTAATCAACTTCCGGTGGAGGAGATAATTCGGTTTACACGCTGATTAAGCTTTCAATGGGTTTTGTTAGAGGGTGTAGATCACTCGCTGGTTAAATATACATCACTGAGCAAGGCGGTCACCATCAGTTGGATTGATTCTGTGTTAAGTTGGGCTATGCTTGACTTTGGCATCATTTGTCTGCGCTAAGGAGAAAAAAAGTCTTGATCTCACTTTTTCTAATTCCTTAACAATCTTACAGGTTCTTAACAATCTCTAATGCCTCAACAGGGTCTCCGGGAATCGAAAAGATGCGGCGACTTAGAGCGATCTTGCTCTGAATGGGTAATAGTAAGATCCGGCGACTTAGAGCGATCTTGCTCTGAATGGGTAATAGTAAGATGCGGCGACTTAGAGCGATCTTGCTCTGAATGGGTAATAGTAAGATCCGGCGACTTAGAGCGATCTTGCTCTGAATGGGTAATAGTAAGATCCGGCGACTTAGAGCGATCTTGCTCTGAATGGGTAATAGTAAGATCCGGCGACTTAGAGCGATCTTGCTCTGAATGGGTAATAGTAATGATCATCCAGATCTAACCAGGTCTGATACGTGCTGTTCCTTAATAGTTTAGAATCACTTCACAGTTGTTGAGTTCTTTTTCTGTGCCTGATACTTACTTTCTTTAACAAAGAAGATTCCTGGACAACATACAATGCAACTGATAATTTCTCAATTTAGAGGATAATCTTCATTATTATGGACGAACGGAATTGAGAGGAAAATACAAATTTCACTTACTCTAAGTTCAAAGATTCATTGCACTTATTTTAAAAATATTTGAGACATTAATTTTGTATCTTTTAACATTTCAACGAAAAAATAATCGCATATAACTATCATGATTTTTAAAAGGTTGTTATTAACTTGTCATGGTGGAATTTATTTACTGTTAATAGCTGTCGGTTACTTTATCTACATACTTGACACTCTTTTCTTATGACAGTTTAATCGAAAAGGTTTCTTCGCATAAACGAATCGGTCTGACAATATGAGATCAACTTAACTACACATTAAAATACTGTTATAGTTAAGCTTCTCAAAATTCACAGCCATTACCAATTGATATACCCTTTTTTATTTCACGCAGAATTTCTAAGTGCATCGACAATGTGTACTTCTACCTATATTTGGGTATTTTGTCCACAGAAATAAAATATGCTAGCTGGTTCTTCAGTATGATTCACAGGAGATTAGTAAGAAACAATTCAGACGCCAATATTTTTTTTTAAACCACTCGTCTATGCAATAGACCCGCCCAGATGATATTAGTACAAATAGTTCACTAACTTGGTAAAATAACAATAAAGGAAATCCACTAATTATGTACTTTACGAATCTGCTTTTAGATCCTTTTAAAAGCTTATTAGAAAGCTGTGAATTTTCGCGTAAAGTGCATAAAAGTCCTCTGCCTTGCGGGAATTCTTAGCAACGCAATTATTTAAACCTTTGCGTAATGAATGCTTTAAAATGTAAATAGATCTGGATTTTACAAAATTAATTAACTATTTCTATTAATGAAAATTAAAATAAAAAAAATGTACTGTAAATACAAGTAATTTAGATTCCCTCTTGGCCGTTTTTTGCGAGAATTCAAAGCGTAACTATTAGCGATTAAGGGGATATTTAAAACGAAAGTTTGGAGAAGCATAGATTTAGATGTTTTCCAGTAGCCATATTACATATAAACTTTATTCTAATTCCATTTTAGCTAAACAAACCTCCATCTAGAAATCAAAGGCCTAGATTAAACAAGTTCTACTTAATTATTATGTCAAGTTTAAAAAAAAAAAAGAATGATAGATATTAGAAAATAATATTCTTTGATGCTGACATGGTTGTGAGAAATGATACTTCAGTACCGTATTATTCTCTTAGTAAAGTAAAGATAAGTAGATTTATATATTTATTCATTGCAGGTTTATAGTTACCAGAATCTGATCACTAACATACTTTCATGCAGTATTGGATTTAAACTTGATTATGATAAATCACAAAGTTTCTCTGGGCCGAACAAACTCTTAACGTGAGGCTTGCACTGTATATCTCTTGAGAAGATTTTTTCGAAGGAGACGTTAACTTCTCAATAAACAGAGGGTCGAATTTGTGGAATCTAAAAAGTGTGGCAACCCTACCGGATGAAGAGGTGAAACAACCAAAGTAGGGAAAAGCTAACCTCCATAATGTCTTCAATCAATTATCATAATATCAGTTAACACATTGTTGATAACATAAAGATACTTTGTTCATAAAAAATGAACGTATTTTAACTCCATCCAGTATTCCAACCCTTTATCTCTTTGCCTGAAAGCCGCGTGTTTACATTAAGATGATTATAAACCTCATTTGTTTTATTTTGTTTCATTGTGTGCAACACTTCAGCTCCTCATATAGGGAGTGCGTGTGAATTAATTTCTTTCTGTCGTGTGAGAAATCCGATCTGTCATCAAATACCCGCTTGGCGGTAGAGTGAGATGAATGCTGCCATAAGCACTATCTCCCCTCTTACCTGCGCCATCTTCGCTCAGCACAGACAGATCTGGTGTGTAGATGAGTCATGGAAGACGCTTGTACCTAAATAATGGCACATTCGGTATCATTGTTCACGTTATAACTGAGATACCGAATCTCAACACATAGAATGTGCTACCCGCTGTTTGGAAACTGAATTGTAATGATATTGCAGCTCGGGCGAATTAATTGACCTGTTTTGTTTTGCTGATAATAGAAAAATAGGGCACATCATAAATAGCTCCAGTTCGCCGATGAGAATATCCACAATGAAGCTGTTCATAGACAATCTCAGCGACGATTGATGCTCAATGTAGATCTTTCCTAATCTATGCCATACAGGTAAAATTAGGACTGCTATTTTAATTTTGTAAAAGATTTCAAGTTTTAAAATAATAATTTAATCTAAATTGAAGAAATCTCTGGAGAAGAAAACTATTGCAAGGGATCTAGAGGTATAGGGCCGTTTGGATAAACGAAAAATTACTTTCCGACCATAACAAGCAAAGTTTACGACACATCGTAAAGTTCCTTCACATTGAAGGATACGTGCCCTAAATTAGAAAGCTTTTGTCTGAAATATATTATTGCACTGTATTGCATCATTGAAAAATCAACAGTTTATTCATTCATTTATCTTTTTCTTTTTTTTTTTAAGATGGGGGTGGGGGTGCGATTAGCTAGCGCACTCAGTAAAGCCCCGATTCCATCAGGCCCATCCGATGATGGGGTCGGATCCTACACGGTCAAAGTCCAGATTAAATCCACGACCTTGAGATCTCACACCTCTAACACACGAACAACGTCATTGTACAAACTGGTTTCAGGGATTAGGAAAATATTGCTCTTGGTGTGGAGAAAAATCTGATGTCAAATCTGGTTCTAAACAATCAGAGATCAACAGGGATCTTTTTTTATTATCTCCTGCCGGAACCCTAACCATATTAATGTGTAGCGACGACACAATGTGAGAGGTGCTGATGCTATGAAATTTTTTAGTATATGCAATTTTCTTAGAGAAAGCTTCCAATTTCTGCTTTTTATACTGTTCTATTTTCTAAGTTTTCATATTGTTTCAGACGTAAAAGCGCTTTAAATATCGAGAATTTCAAACCTTCTGGAGGAAAATGTTATTTTCCCAAGTAGACGTTTGCCGCCAAAAAGTCTCATTTTGTGTCGATTATTTATATTAAGTAGAGAGTTAACTCTAACCATGTGGCCCTCCCATCGTGACTAACACTGTAGAAGCTATTCCATAGACTTGACACGTTCTTTCTGAAGAAGCCCGATATAGTTGAGCAATCTCATAAATTTCCTTCTTATTTACCCTGATTAAAAAAAAGCTTACAACTCATGTAATATTTAGAGCGTATGACTTGAAAGCTCATGCAAAAGTTTTATTATAGTTTGATTTTATTGGCTTGGGACCATATCATTTAGGTAGGGTCTCATCTAGCCAGCTTGGAGTCGTCGCTGTGGTAGACCCAACCTTATCCGTGGCATGACAAAACGTGGAGGTCACCAGCGTAAGATGGAGGCTTACATGAGGCATGACAAAACGTGGAGGTCCACAGCATAAGATGGAGGTTTACAGGAGGCATGACAAAACGTGGACGTCCACAGCGTAAGATGGAGGCTTACAGAAGGCGTTACAAAACGTGGACGTCCACAGCGTAAAATGGAGGCTTACAGGTGGCATGACAAAACGTGGACGTCCACAACGTATAATGGAGGCTTACATGAGGCATGACAAAACGTGGACGTCCACAACGTATAATGGAGGCTTACATGAGGCATGACAAAACGTGGACGTCCACAACGTATAATGGAGGCTTAAATGAGGCATGACAAAACGTGGATGTCCACAACGTATAATGGAGGCTTACATGAGGCATGACAAAACGTGGACGTCCACAACGTATAATGGAGGCTTACAGGAGGCATGACAAAATGTGGACGTCCACAGCATAAAATGGAGGCTTACAGGAGGCATGACAAAACGTGGACGTCCACAACGTATAATGGAGGCTTACATGAGGCATGACAAAACGTGGACGTCCACAACGTATAATGGAGGCTTACAGGGGGCATGTCAAAACATGGACGTCCACAGCGTAAGGTAAAGGCATACAGGAGGTAAAGCAATCCACTGCAAGGACAAGAATTGTGTTATGAATAGGACTGCAGCGCACTTTATCAGTGTCAAAAGATTTCTAGCTCCTTCTCCACATAATATAAACATGATTAGTTTCTTATTCTCTCTACAGCAGCCTGTGTATTCCCCAGAGAGCGCTCAACAGGGAAGAATTTTCACTGAGAATAACAGCAGGCTCAGCTGTCCACAGTGCCTGAATTGAGCATTTTCGAATTATCTTAAATATGCAGAGGTTAAGCAAGCTATCAAACTCGGTGTGATTTCTCTCTTCTCCCCTGCCAACTTCCTCGCACAGTTTGGTCAATCCATGAAGACTTTTTCTTTACTTCAATTTCAATCCCCTTATTTCCAATTCAATGAAAAACACTACAATCTAAAATTTGTCCAGTTTATTTGGGATTGTTTGACTATTCTACTGAATAGCATCTCAAGTTTAACACACCAAAACAACTCCTCGACATCAAAACCACTTGCTAAACTAACAAGACAGGACAAGCAACGATTTGAAAGAGTTTGTGTTGAGAACGGATAAAGTAAAACATCTTATCCAAACAAGAATGTTGGAAAGAAAAAGAAAGCGGAGCAGTCACCATGAAGAGATGTTACACAGGTTTGTCGTCTTGGCAGCTCAACTGGGGGAGGACGACGGAGCCTGGAGCAACAAGTAAAGGTCAAAACAAGTCCAGAAACTCGATCGGTAAAACTTAAAATCAAGCAGGGCTTGTGCTTTTTTCATCATGTTAATGTTGATGTAGTTCTTGTTTTTGGGGTTGGTAATATAATACTCGTGTTGTTATTGGTGAGGTTAATGCTTGTGGATAAAGATGGTGGTGATGATGATGATGGTGATGATGATGATGAGGATGATGATAATGATGATGATGATGATCAAGATAATGATGGTTTTGATAAATATAGTGATAATAATAATAACAGTAATAATAATAATAATAATAATAATAAGAAGAAGAAGAAGAAGAAGAAGAAGAAGAAGAAGAAGAAGAAGAAGAAGAAGAAGAAGAAGAAGAAGAAGAAGAATAAGAAGAAGGAGGAGGAGGAGGAGGAGGAGGAGGAGGAGGAGGAGGAGGAGAAGAAGAAGAAGAAGAAGAAGAAGAAGAAGAAGAAGAAGAAGAAGAAGAAGAAGAAGAAGAAGAAGAAGAATGATATTGAGGAGAAGGGGAAGGATGATGATCATCGTCATTATGATGATGATGATGATGATGATGATGATGATGATGATGATGATGATGGTAATAAAAGTTATGGTGACGATCATGGCTTTTTTCCTTGCATTTCAAATTGTCGCCAAGTAAAATATTAAACAATTCGAGCAAAAACTGGGACGGGGAGGGGAGACTTTGGCTTCCAAAGCATTTTTTGAAGAAAAGAAAGTTAGATGGTTAAACAACCGAACACAAAAATACCCAATTCGCCTTCTTGTGTTCTAGCGAAATCAGAATCAAAACAAACAAGACATAAGCACGCTCACACCAATTATAGCATCATGCAGTATTTAGAGTGGGTGTCCCATCCACAACAACCAAACCAAACAGAAATGATAACTGTGCTTACAATTTTCAAGATGTTTTGTTTTAATCGAGATCGACAGAGTCGCCTCTTCAGAAGAATCGCGGCAACTGAAATGAACTAAAATATCAAGAAAACCCCAAATTTCATAAACGGAACTCTTATTCTGCCTCAACAACCATGTCGAGAACTAAAAAGTTTTATATAATTTGAATTCCTGTTCTATCTCAACAACTATCTCGAGACAGCCCTAAAGATTTATACAAACACAACTCCCACTGTTTCTCAACAACCATTTAGAGAACTCAAAACATTTACATAAAACTCAACTCCCATTTTGTCTCACTGTGCGTCATAGCCCGAAAGCCTACCGTCAATTATTCATTTCTATGACCCAACTAGATCCTCGGGTCTGGTATTGATTCGGAAAAATAACTTCCTGAACAGCCCCGCAAGTTGTTGGTTTCATAATTGAGGAACGTTACTCTAGGGAAGTCTTTTAAACATTCAACACTTCTTTATTTTATTTTATTTTATTTTTTTAACAGTACTTTTGATGTTTTAAACATGAAATTAGTGAAAGATTTTCAAATGGTGCAACTATAAAGATATACAAAAATGTAGGCAGAGTAGCAGAAAAGGAAGGTAGATAAATAATATTCAACATTTGGAAAGATAAAGAGTTAGGTAGTTAGGTAAATACATAAACACATTATAATAAGCACTATTGACAGATAAAAATCTGATAGACACACAGACAGACAAGTATTTAGAAAGATAGATAAATAGATAGGTAGAGAAGGTAGATTGATAGATGGATGGATTCATAAACAGATAAATAAACAGATTTTTGGATGGATAAATAGAAAGATTTCTAGATTAATATGTAGATCTACAGACATAGGCAAGAGAAGATAGTAAAGTGAAAACATTGACGAAAATACTTTAACAGCAGTACATTCAAATGAAAAACGAAATGTTTTGACTGTCCAGTTTGCTTTCTGTTTTACCAACTGGAGAACTTTACATTTGTCTCACGCTTTACCCCTCTTCACACACACTCACCTAGTCCACATATCACTGTGTTGAGCAAAAGACACAGTCTCGAGTAGCCTCAAGTACTAGCGGGTCAACCTGTGGAGGGAAAACACTGGTTCATTGATGGGGTTGAGTAGAGAGTAAATTATAGACCTGGCATTTAACACTCACTGACTACAGGCGGTCAGAAAACGTAGATAATAAAATTTAATTTTATCAACATTTGGGTTCGAGTCGTGTATAGTATGAAAAGAAAAAACGGCTCTTCCAAATCGTCGAGGCCAATGATTGGTAGATTGTGTTCTGACATCTCCTATAGGCCTTTGTTTAGTTGTGCCGTATCGGTGAAAGTATGAATGAAAACTTTCTGATGTTCTCTAAAAAAGAAAGAATAATGAAGCAATTTAGCAAAAGAAAAATTTTATTCGATTGCTGCTTTTTTTTTTTTCGTGCACACATTTGTTGTCTTAAAACAGTGTAAGCCTTTCAGTACCAAGATTTCTAAAGAGAAAGCTTTACAACACCCATAGAGAAGTGGAGAAAACATCAAGCTCCATTGACTCAACAGTCTGAAGTATCAAAATCGTCTACAGAGAACAAGAGACTGAAGAACAACAAGTAACAGCTCGAGCTAAACTAAGGCAGCCAGGGCTATTATTCAGTTTGAATGTTGACATAGAATTATCGAGTGTTCCTCAAGTTTCGATGAAAAGTTCTAGACTACTTTTTTCTAAATGAACAAGTCGTGGGTATTCTTGAATCATGAAAAGATTTAATTCGTTTTCTTTCTCTTTCATTATTATTAATAGAAGATGTTTTTTTTTTTAAGTCCCCATGATCTCTTATCACCTAAGATTAAGAATGAAAAGTTCGTACATGTTAGACGTATTGAATTGAATTACGACCTGATATTGATTGCACTTGCGAAGTTAGCTTGAAACGATCATGTTTCTTTATCATACTTCGATATGTTCATATACTAAGGAGCAAATTGATCATGTTTCTTTATCATGCTTCGATATGTTCATATACTAAGGAGCAAATTGGTCATGTTTCTTTATCATACTTCGATATGTTCATATACTAAGGAGCAAATTGATCATGTTTCTTTATCATACTTCGATATGTTCATATACTAAGGAGCAAATTGATCATGTTTCTTTATCATACTTCGATATGTTCATATACTAAGGAGCAAATTGATCATGTTTCTTTATCATACTTCGATATGTTCAGCAAATCCCAGCTAAGAAACAGCAAGATTGATATAACAATCAATTTATTTTCCTCCTATTTGAACTGCTTCAAATGTAAGAATACATAATTTTTGTTGTCTTCATTTTCTCCACAACATCCCGGAACGTACAGAGCTAGTTCTAGTCTTGGCCTATAGGCAGAGTACGAGTGTGTTGCATGAAATCCAAGAAGCGGAAAGTGTGGATAGCATAGATTACACATAGGCACACAGACACACTCACAGGGTCAGACAGATTTCGAACCCGACTCCAACACTCCCTAGGCCTCTTAAGAGGAAGAGGGTAAACTTATACACCTATGCAGGATATTATTATTAGTTTCGTCGCTAAAGCAGCAGAATGACATTTTTTTTTAATTTATATAAGATTGAAGTGGCAATAACTAGATCTACTCATGAGAAATATAATTTAGCAGCGGGCAGGGCAGCAAAAATAAATCTTTTAACTATATCGCCCCAGTTTTTGTTGTGGTTTCTTTTTTTTTTACTATAGCCTAACATAACCTTGAGAGCATGACGTGCAGACAAAATAGCAAATTTAAGAGCAAAGGCAGGCCTCGTGGGCCTAATCATTTTACGGCTGACTGCACGTGTTAATGTGAGGCTTTGACAGAAAGGACAGCCGTGTGTGTCATGTCATTAAACTGCTGTGCATTTCTTCTTCAGATGTGTTTTTATTTGTTTTGTTGTTGCTGTTTTTTAACTGTAAAAAAAACAAGAATAACCAGAGAATTTTATAAAAAAATGATACAGAAATCTATTCATAGATCCTTTTAAACAGTTATTTTCAAGGAAGTTGCAGCGAATGGTTAGCTGAATATTCCCTCAAAGCAGCGGACCCTGTTAGGAAAGTGGATAATAGGTGGTTTCCCCGTTTTACTCCAATCAGAATTTTGCTTTTTATGGCCGCACTTTTTGACAGCGGCAGTTTTGCTAGTATCGCTTTTTTTACTTGACAATTTGAAGGCTGTAAGCTGTCACATGGGCATCGTTGCAGCCGTGAATGATGGCGAATTTCAATAAGTTATGGCTCAAACCTAGTCTGATTCTAAGATATGCCTGAAATTTCAGAAACAAATATTCAAAAGTTTCCAAAAATATTAATCAGGAAATTCAAAATATAAACTAGAAGTAAAAAAAAAAAATAAACAAGCCTCAGGAATTCATTTAACAGAAGAAATCTGCGTGTATTGAATTTTTTTTTTAATTCATGAGGTCAAAGACTCCTTTTATCACCATAGAGAATATTAGGTCAACGACATTTGAATATCTTCACGTTCATACAAAGTCCAATCTTACTTTCGATGATCTCTACAACTATGCTTTTTCAACATGACTAAATGAAGAAAATTTACAATATTTATTTTATCTTTTGTATTTTCTAGCCTTCCAATTCGATCAATACCACAATAAGTGTTCAAATAATTATACATATCTGCACAGGTTAACATTTCTTTATACACTGCAGTTCAACTATTGCGAACTTGACTCGCACGGTTAGGATGTCCGATGCCTCAGGAAACAGAATGTTTCGCTCTCACTCCTGGAGAATCGGGACCGAATCTTCGACTTGTCCAGCCAGAAAACCTGGGGGGGGAGGATCAGATCCCATCCACCTGTTATCTAACATCTTAATTTGCTTGACAGGAGCCTCAAAGTCCCTTTACTTTGCTGTTACAACGTTATCGTAATGTCATGGCTTGTGGTTCTGGAGATATTCAGTTTGCAGCTCCTGTAACAGCAGGGTAACTATTCCGGATCTAGAAACCGGTTGCCTGAAGATGGTGCAACAGTAAACAACAAGAAATTTATCTACGTTTCAGGACTCGTCTCACACGGTTTAAAACTTTAAAGGACCGGCTTCTTTGATACAGTGTATTTTTATTCTATACTACGTGTAGACTGATAATTCTGACTCCGATGTGAACGCTTTTTCCCTATAGTTTATAAAACAGCTCGTTGTAATAAAAAAAACAAAAACATCAAAATTTATCAAGATGAAAGAAAAACTTACATATCTCATGCTTGTTAATACCGAACACCTTGTGAACTAGAACATAGCCTGCCGCTGAAATAATCAATGATCATAAATTGATCCATTAATACATCATAATTATCTTTTGTACGAGCACAAAAGCTAACTTTAAAATCTACATCAATAAGGTTTAAAGAGTATACTATTGATTTTTTAACCAGGATAGGCCTACTTTTTGTCGACGTTTTCTTGCAGAATAAGTTTTTCATCTTACAGAGTTGATTTGTCAATGCACGCGCCATGATTTTAATATCCAATACATTGGCAGGTTATGGAGAACTTAGCCGGCTCGGACATTAACAATATTTAGCTAATGATATTAAGCTCCAATACATTTATAGATTCTTTTAAACGTTTATTATCATGGAGATACGAATCATTGGATAACTGTGAATTATCTCAATGCAGTATGCTGATAGGCACTGTTTATACAGTAAACAGCCTTGTATGTAGTGAGTGTTGGGAAAATATCTTGTAATAGATAGGGTAAATACAGACTTCACTTTAATGCAGTACAACCTACAGTTGTAAGCCGTCGTTACTACAGATTTGATTATTATTCTTCAGTTAATCGAGAAACAAGGTCTTACTGCTATCTAAGTAGCACGCATTCATTTCACCCCTTTATGATATTGAAAGAGATACAACGCACTGGAAATTCTGACACAAGTATTCGTTCTCTACCTTAATTTGGTCTCTCCCTGATCAATTCTTACTTAATTACAATTCAGTGATATCTAAAATTAATCTAAACCTTCGTACTTGTTCTCGTCTTATAGTTATAGCTTTGCTGTTTTCATTTAATATCCGAGAATATTATTTTTACTTCTGTTTAAGGGAAGTTTCTCGCTGGTTTAGAAAGAGAAGCTGATACAGGTGAGATCTTCGGTAAAAAAAAAATTGATCAAACAGTTGTGTAGGCCTAAGGTGTTTTACCTGCAGTTTTCACAACACGATAAAAGGTGTGTAGTGCAACAGGTAATCAACTAATTTAAAAATAAATTCATTTTATTTATAGATGGCCTTGCCTTTTTATTGTCATAGAGGTTCAAATAATGTTCAGCAATGAAATCTGGCAAGGGAGAGCACATTTAGGCGCTTAATTGAGTTCATTCCTAGTCTTTTAATTAGAGTTTAGATGGATTTCTCTATAGATAGGGAATAATACAACATTAGCTGTTATCAAGTTCAGGAGACACAAAACTCTGGAATATGGTTTCCAATATCTGAATGTACAAATGTTTGTTGGTTATTGATTTGATGAAGAGAATCACTCTGCCATCCTGAGATCTGATTTGCTAAGGAGGGTCGGCGAAAAAACCAGCAGCCTTGCTTTCGAGGTTGAAATCCCTGTTATTCTGTTATGCTCCATTTACTGAGGATGAGAGTCGGTTACGGCTTTATGGCGACGCGCTCAGATACAAAAAACAAAAACAAAAACCAGAACGGTAGCTGAAAAAATGGCTCCAACACATCAACAACAACAAAAACAACAACAATCACAAGAATACCCATTGAGCAGACAGTAGGAATCACTCATTGACAAATGTAATAAAATATTGTCTTGATTACTGTAACGCATTGTGCTGTAATTTGATCTATTGCTATTGCTTTCTTCACCCTGCATAGATGTGTAATTTTGGATAGCGGATCGACTAAATCTATGTACATATTTTTTTAGTTTCATAATGTTTGTATTTCAAGCCTTAGTCTTGTTTATTGAACACAGCCCGCACTTGTATGGCCTAGATTCTTCTGGAATCTTCGACCTAGTTCTAGCATAGTAATGATCTCGTCACTCCTTGTTTACCTTTGTTTTGATTGGTTGCTATTTTAGAGCGCATTACTCATGACGTGTACCAAGAATATTCTCTTACGATTTATGTAATTTCTTTTCTGGATGATTCGACGAGATTTTGTATAAATGAGAGTCGAAATTATGTTCAGTCAGTCTACTTTAAGTCTACCTTCAGTGATTATTAAGTCTACCTACAATGACCTATAGTGATTATAGAGTCAAGCTCTTGTGTTGGATTAAACAGTTGGCAATTTTTACCAGCGGGCTTCCGACTTATTTTCTACGGGCGAGTCGAGTGACTGGCTGTGTATATTTCCAAACCCCTAGACAAACAAAGCCTAACATATCACCCCCATCAAATCTGTTACAATTACTTTCAAAGTTTTACAAACTTCTCAAAAAGAAAAAAAAAAGAAAGTAAAAGAAATACAAAAGATCCTATTCTTTGTCTGGAGAATGGTTACGCGTTTGGAAGAATGTGAGATCTGTATTACTCTCTATAAATACTTATTTAATGTTTTCCCTTATATCAGGCACTTGAAATATGACAGCACTGAGTGGCATTTTAATCATAGCTAATTTTCTAAAAAAAAAAAAAAAAAAGAAAAAAAATTATTGATCCAGTTTTAAAAAACTGAGATAAAATTTTTCGTTGCTTCTCATGATGATGTATCATAGGAAAAATGTTGATATTATACGATAATATGAAAAGCTGGTAGATGACAATCAATATATCCATTGTTAAAAATTAAAATGTAGTGAGAAATAAATTCAGGCGCTGCTGCTGTTGCAAAATGGTATAAATCAGCAGTCTTAGTATTGTCTGTGAACTAGAGGTGTGCATTTATGTTTCATGGTTACAATGTTAAAAGATGGCTTCTTGAAGTTGGAGCTAAAAGAGGCGTGGTGTTTGCTGCCGAAGGATAATGCTAGGTAATAAATTTAATATGATTACCCAGGTGAAAAGGCATTGGCAATGAATAAAGTTATAAAATTGATATCTTTTTTATAAAACAGGGAGCAATTAGGCCGGAACGATGTAGGAATATCCTTAAAAGACCTTAGAACACTGGCTTCTCTCAAGTCGAGACGAAACAATCTATACAAGAAACTTCAACAAACAAGACCAAATTGCAATTTTCATACGCAGAATTAGAGAAAATTGTCGTGGAGAGAAAAAGAAATAAAGAAAAGTAGGATTATGGAGAATTGCAACTGTCAGTGTTGATGTGACTACCATAGAGAAAAGGTTGAACTTCAAAACTGTGTAACACTCTCCGCCTGAGGACATACACTCTAACCTCATAACACCAACTTCAAAACTGTGTAACACTCTCCGCCTGAGGACATACACTCTAACCTCATAACACCAACTCCCATCCCCACCCCCTTCCCCGTGGGTGAAACACCGGATGGTACTAAAGAGGGCCAAACTCTCATGGCTCAGTTTGCTGACAACTGGCTTACCCAACAAATACTGTTGCAATAATTTTGAGATGAGAAAAAAAAAGAAGTAGAAGAAGAAAATGCTAGTAGTAGTAGTAGTAGTAGTAGTAGTAGCAGCAGCAGCAGCAGCAGCAGCAGCAGCAGTAGTAGTAGTAGTAGTAGTAGTAGTAGTAGTAGTAGTAGTAGTAGTAGTAGTAGTAGTAGTAGTAGTAGAAAAGAAGAGGAAGAAGGAGAAGAAGAAGAAGAAGAAGAAGAAGAAGAAGAAGAAGAAGAAGAAGAAGAAGAAGAAGAAGAAGAAGAAGAAGAAGAAGAAGAAGAAGAAAGGGGGGGGGAGGAGAGGGAGGCGGATAATGATGACGAGGATGAGGATAATGAATATAAAAACGTACAAATGGTGAGGTTAAATATAGATTAAGATATTTTTTATCAAGATGTGACAGGACTAAGAAAACAGTTACGTAAATTTGAGGCAGAAAAAGGAGACAAACTGCTTATAGCGAATATAGCACTGTTCTTTACAAAGTTTCTACAAAATCTTAGACCGGAGAAATAAGATGAGTCTGAAGAAACAAAATATAGCTTTGTAAGGAGATGATCACAAATAAGAAAGGTAGAAAAAAAAGTTTATACCAGTACATTGCACAGTCAAACTCTTCTCTACGGGTCTTTGCACGGGACAACCAAAAAGAAATGATTAGCAAGCAGCCACATACAAAACAATGTTTGTTTGTTAAACAAGATCAAGGAAAATGTGTGCAAGGCACAAACCACCTAGGAGAAGCTAAATCAATCGGTTTCAGGAATCTGGCCATAAAACTAATCTTGTTTAGAATGTAGCTAGGGTGAATGACACAGATACAAAAACAAACTATAAAATGTGTAAAGCATTGCAAGCGTAACAACCGCTTTGGATAAGCAATGGATTTGAAATGAAATAAAAAGATGAAGCTGTCCCTATCCAACACATCGAAAAAGGAATATTTTACCAATGTCAAAGTGTGAATATATAATGAAAAAAATGTTGCGTACTTGCAAAGGACAAAAGATATTTGGAGAACCAAGTCATTACAAGTATTTATTAAAGATACCGGTAGTTTCTATGAATATGGGAAACTAGCTTATTCTGTATTTTTCTGAACTATTTACAGATCGTTCGAAACGCTTATTGGATGACTAAGAATCCTCGTAAAAAGTGCGTAAAGGTGCACAGCCTTGCAGGACCGCATACCAGCCCAGTTATTCAAATGTTTAAAAGAATCTATGAACTTGGATTTTAAAAAAAGAAAAAAAAACAACTAGCTAACTATTCTAAACCCTATATCTTTCCTGAGAAATCAAATATTTATACTTATTAAAATGCAACAATAACAACAATAAAAGCGGAAGTAAAAAAAAAATGTCATTAAAATACATCGTAACAAAAGCAGAAAAAAAATATTTTATGAGCCACAAAGTAAAATAAAAGAGGAAATTTTTGGTCAAAAAAATACCGGCAGGATTAGAAGAGGTAAGGAACAATAGACGGGACAGCGGCTGCCGGATCACGAGCTAAAGATAGACCTGGAAAGGAAAGTGTGTTGTGTAAGGCCAAGATTCAGGAAAACAAGCCGCATTGAGCCTGAGGAATGGTCCAAGGTCACGGGACCTCGTGGCAGTTGAAGTGGATACTTCTGTAACTGGGCTGGCTATTGATCGCGAATGTGTAACTTCGTGACAAACCTGATGAATATCCGTAGCAATAGACACGGCTATTTGAGAACATTTTACTTAATGCATGAAAAATGAAAGAGGGTTTCTTAAGTATGAAGGGAGATGATAATTATTTTTTTCTTTTTAAATGAATGTAGAGTACACTGTAAGGTAAATATATGAATATTTAGCTAATTCTGTGAAGTCTAAATTTAGGTAGAGATTCCTGGAAACATTCATTAATATTCATTATCATAAATTATACGTTACAATAAATGGGGAGCATTGAGTTCGGCACCTATTGAGGAAATCCTAACCCTGTAATAAAAGATTTCAAAAGATCCTCAGTGCAAGTTGACTGAAGTCTTGAATATCTGGTACTTCTCAACCCCCTCCCCCCTCTCTTTCTCCCTCTCTCCCTCTCTCTCTCTCTCTCTCTCTCTCTCTCTCTTTCTCTCTCTCTCTACCTCTCTCTTTCCCTCTCTCTCTCCCTTTTTCTCCCTTTCTATCCCCCTCTCTGTCTCTCTTTCTCCCTCTTTCTCCCTCTCTGTCTCTGTCTCTTTTTCTCTTCTCCCTCTCTCTCTCCCTCTATCTCCTCTCTCTCTCTCTCTCTCTCTCTCTCTCTCTCTCTCTCTCTCTCTCTCTCTCTCTCTCTCTCTCTCCGTGCACTCTTTTCCCCCCAAACCTAAAGCAAGAGAGACGTTTGATAACTTAAAACTAAAAGGTGAAAGTTACGTGTAATTGCAGGAACAACTGTGTTGGTTAGGACTGTTTCAATCACATAGCTTGATTAAACGATGGAAGTTTACAGTGGGATTAGACCAGGATTATGAAGCTTGGACGTCACTGGCTGGGAGGTTACGCCAACGTGGGTGTGAATGTCGAATTCTGTGCTTTAAAAAAAACGAACGTTACACTACGTTTATAAATTATATGATTAAGCTTGAAACATGTAGTAAATATTAAAATGTGAGTTTAAATGAAGTGATAAATGTATTATGGCGGAATGTCTAGTGAGTATTTTTGAGAGTTTTGCTGGGCTTTTTTTTACGGACACTCGAAAACAGAATTATAGAAAAATATATAGCAAGTGTTTCAGAAGTATGGCGAGAGTCTCTTGCCACATAGCAAGACCAATAAAGAAGTGTTATAGCTGAATGGAATGAAGAGCTCATTAATGAAAACGATCAGGAAGAGACATTTGAAGTTTCTGGTCTACATTAACAGAAAAAATGGACAAGCAAAGATCATACTCCGTGGGAAAATATAGTGAAGGGTAAAGAAGCAGAGGAAGATAAAACCATCATTTATTGACAATCTGAATGCCTTGGCAACCAAGCACCTGATGCCCAGAAACAGGTTTACTCAACTGGCTGATGACAGGTTTTAGAGAAGGACATTGATCGTCTATGCCAGCAGCAGGCCGGACACGCTAATACAAGAATGGAGAAACCATAGCAAGAAAAACAAACATGTACTTGTATAATTATTCAAGTAAACCATTTAATATTATTATTAAGGTTGCATGGCATTTCACGAGTAGTTGAGACCAATAAAATATAAAGCTGCTACAAATTCTTAGGTAAGCTTAGCTGGAAGGGAAGCAATTTATAGGAGTCTTATTATGGACAAAATGTTGTGGTGTCACTTCTCAATGAAATGGCTTTAAGCAAAGTCAAATGTATCACTTCTCAACAACACAACTGTCCCAAATGTGTGGAACACGACTAAGGGCTATTACAATCTTACTGTGATCGAGAGTCATCTGTTATGAGTAAAACTTGATATTGGATGTAACAATACATGATAAAAAGGGTGGGAAATGAGAATGCCCGGCTTCTATTGTTTCACATAAATTAGAAGCTTGACCGGCATAAAACTGAGTAGTCAGTACGAGTACCAGTGAGGTGTGTGTAGAGGAAGCGACCAGGGCATTTCATAGCTGCTATTAAATAACGCCATCAGATGTTCCGAAATTAATATCACAGTGGTAGAGACAGCACGAGCCGTTGGGGATTGGGGACAAGAGCAGAGATTACGGATGTGCCGCGGCTGAAAAAACATGCATGGGTTGGTAAAAATAACTAGCGGACGGGCGTAAGTGGTGAGATATTTATTTGACCTGTCGCTGGAACATAAATAAAGTGAAGAATGTTCAGTTGCCAACTTTCAGACCTGATCGTCTGCTTGGAACAAGGCGAAAGCATGTGCTCATCATGGTAGACATGTTTGGGGTTAGCTTTATTAGGGTGTAAAGGTAGGAAGAAACGGGCATGCGATTTATGATATATAAATATAAATATATATGTGTGTGTGTGTGTGTATAATCGAAATGAGATGTAGGGCCATGTTAAACGTTCGTTTACACGAAGCAATAAGTAGCTAGCAACACCATTTCACAAAATGCTCTGACGTCACAAACAGCAAGTAGTGTTGCTAGCGATTTGTGGAGAGCAGCAAATCTTCCAGTTTTATTATGTTTTCACGAAGCGATTTGCAGCAAGCCACTAAAATATATTTTATCATGTGGTCGTATGTCAAAAGGTGCTTGGATAACAGTACAATTAATATTGTCAAAGATGAAGCGAAAAAAAAAAAAATAGAAAAAAGTTGTCTTGATGCGTTCTTGGTTAAAACCTTAGAATTGATGGCGGTGCGTAGACCAATTGAATTGGCGAGTTGGATGTTGAAGATTGATCACCATTTCTTGATTTCCTAAGAATGGATTTTGAGCATATTTGTCACTTGTTGGAAATAGTTGGTCTTGGTATTCAGATTGTTTTATATTATTTCTTGATCAAATCTAGATCTTTGTGCAATAGTTTACAATCTAACCTTTAAGGAACTAATCTTATGTTAGTATAATTTGGATCTTAGTATTCAAAGTTAGCTAATTTTGATGTAAAAGGCTGTCTTTGAAGACCAATCTAGATGAACGCTTTTTATGATTATACTTATAACTGCTTGGTTGCCAGTTTATCATATTCCTTATTGTTCTATGGAAATGAACTGGTTTAAGCGTTAAATGATTTCATATCACCAGAGACACATTTTTTTTTATCAATTTTACTTATCAACATTCAAGTTTCCAACAAAACAAGAGGCTCGAGCTAAAAAGATAACTTAATCTAAGATGCCTTTATTTAGATAGTTTACATTGATTAAATCATATGTGAGCGATGTAAATTGTTCAATGATTTCTTGAATTAAATTTTAGTTACACTGATGCTATCATTGATGTTCTATTTGATGCGATTCTGAAATGGTTGTTGTTGGCTTGTTTTCACCTTGCGATTTCTCGATTCAGATAATTTTTTTTTCTCTCTGTGACGGACTCTTTTATCGTTTGCTCTTGTTAATGTTTGATAATATCCATTGCTTATATTCATACATAGGTATTCAACGATAAATTACTTTTCCTTGAAACTATTTACTTATATTTCAATACAATTCTATCCTTTTTCTTTTAATTAATTTTTTTTTATGAAAACTTTGTTTTCCCCATATCAGGATATAGTTCACACGGCAGGTGAGATAAAAGCTGGAGATCGTACACTGATAGCTGTTTCAGCAAACAGGATTGATAACGAAAAGCTGGGACAAAGTTCAACGTCAAAACCGTTTGTCTTTTTTTTGTGTTTTTATGTCTTTATCATCTTTATAGGTCTCGAGTTATGAGTAGATTTGTGATTGTTGTGTTTTATTTACACGTTTTGGTCTAGCGTCGCTTGTATAACTTCTTCGTTGTTTGATTGCCTTCGCTTTCATAAAACTACAATGCTACTTGTATTACAACAATAACAACAACAACAACAACAACAACTACTACTACTTCTACTACCACTACTACTACTACTACTACTACTACTACTACTACTACTACTACTACTACTACTACTACTACTACTACTGCTGCTGCTGCTGCTGCTGCTGCTGCTAATTTTGTTACTAGAATTACTTCAACTGCTTTTCCTGCTACTGCAGCCGCTGCTGTTGTGCATGGTGGCACTAGGCTTGTTGTTGCAGTAGTATATACAGGAAAACTCCGATCAGTTCTCATTTCTAGTCACTCTCGTAACTCTCCGGAAGTAAATTTTATGATCAGGATGAAGTTCTTCCTTTTCATCATTAAATCATCATGGTGATAGCAAAAGGACTGTTCGTATTATTTTATTGAAAACTGACTTCACATTATTAATATTGCTTTTAAGTGAAATGACGCTATGTAAAACGATTGTGGCAGCGTTTTATTCGACAAAAATAAAACTTGGAACCCTAGATAGTGTGTGCTGGGGCTAGCTCTTAATATCTACATATTCAACACACACCATATAACTACAGGACAAAGATCACCACTATGTCCCCACAAAAATGCAAGACTTGCAATCCTAAAGAGTGTGCCAGGCTATTAAAATCTTTGTTAAATGTGCGTGATGGGCTCTAGATATAGATTTACATTTAGATCTTAACCTAGACCTGGAAGTAAAGTCTGCAATCTAGATGAAAAAAGATTGGATCTAGATCTCGATTCTAGATCTCTAAATTAATCATTGATAGTGTAGCGCTAAATATGGCCTACACCCTGTGTCCAACACATAGATATACCTGAGATTTAATTATCTGGCACTATGTTTAGGATTGTAAGGCTTGCGGTTTTTGTTTTGTTTTTTCTTTTGTTTTATTTTTTTTTTTCGCTTTTTTGTGTGGAAACGTGGTACATTGAATAATTTTTCTTCTGTAAACTTAGATGCCGCTGTAACTTCTGAATACTCTCGGAATGAGCTCTACTAATTTGGCAACCGTTAAACTTTCAAGATCTTGTTTAGAACACCCAACATGTTATCTGAATGCTAATGTCGAAAAAGGTTCCAAAAAATCGCTTCATTTTGAGATCTTCTCAATTGAAATCGCTAGGGACGTGCAGAAAGCAACAGTTATTGTTTAAAACGACAGATAGAAAGCAGCAGAGCACGAAATCGTCACGTGTAAACAAACTGAGATTTGTGCCAAGCGATTCCCTGCAGAAAGCGGTTTTAATGCTGGCTGCAAATCGCTTCTTGTATCAATACACCGATTTTGATAGTGTGAACACGCTCCGTTGAAACAAAGAGGAGAGTTAGAATAATATAATTGGCATAAGTTTTATTGCATTTTAACATTTGTAGCCGCAATAAAGTTAAAACGCATGACAAGTTACATAAAATTTGACATTTTAAGAGATGCAGCATATATAGAGTTAAAAGGCATGCTTCTGTTTCTGAGTAACAGCTGACGATGACCTGGCAACACAGAGTAGCATCAGAGAGATTTATCCAAGAATTGCTTTCTTTTCGTGTTTAACTCAAATTTCAAGCATCAACAAGATGGTTGTTATGAATAATAATTCTTTGCTCACATAACCTTACACATTAAAATGACAAAAATGATGTATCGGATTTCTTAATTCATTGAAAAATAAAATAGTTTTCCTCCTTGAGCTGTTTGCAGTTAAGTTTCCGGCCTTAGGATGATTTCTCTCTTCACACTGAAAAACATATTACATCTGAGACGTGCAGCAGCATATCCACTATGGCTTTGCAATGAGAAATTTATTGACATTTAACCCCCTCCCCTCTCCCTTCCTGTTCAAATACACTGATTTTATGATGAAACCAGACAATTACATTTAACATTTGCGGAAGTTTACGGAACATCCTTTGAACCATGCTTTTAGCGATATCTTATCATGTTATGGAAATGCCATGATCCGACTTTCACGAGCCTGCTCAACATTAACTTCATAGTAATCATATACTACTTGTGCGCCTAGATGCTAAGATCGTTTCACGATAAGCTAACCACACCGGTTACCCTCATGTTTCTATATAATGCTTACAAAGCTGAGAGGCAGTAAATGCACCCATATCTTTCAGAATAGCGTCATTAGGTTTGAGTGATTTACTGAGAGTTGGAAACTCCGCATAATCTGGGAACAAGGCAGGATATATATGAGTCTACAACAAGCGATGAAATGAGTTTGGTAAAGAAACAGGCAAAGATTGTGAAGAGTAAAATAAAGATGGGAGCCAAGATGTAACGATGATAACTTCAAACTAGAATTGTATAATGATTAACATAGCAAAGGTTAGTGTTTAAGGATTTAAGCCATGAAAAGGGGAAAAAAAAAAGAATCTTAGTAAAACCCTCTGTTGAAAGAACTTTACAGTAGAAGATTTAAGAATATGTTTGGAAAACTAAGACGAAAAAAATTTTTAAAAAAATGAAAAAAGCAACTTACATAACAGGGTGAGGATTTTGACTATGACTCAATTAAAAGGAATACGGCGGGGAACAAAAGACAACTTATGAGTCGATACTAAATATTATTTAAACTTATGAGTCGATACTAAATATTATTTAAACTTATGAGTCGATACTAAATATTATTTAAACTTATGAGTCGATACTAAATATTATTTAAACTTATGAGTCGATACTAAATATTATTTAAACTGAGAAGCAGAAGAGAGTGAAAAATATAATTCAGCAACGAAATAAGGGATGCAGCTGTGACAAGCTAATGTCAATGGAGCTGATACAATGGAATGACTAAGGTAACCAGTACAAATGATGTTTGTAATAAGGATTTTTTTTAACTCAGTAAAATGAGGAATGCATTCTTTTAAAAATATCATTTTACCAAAACCTGTTATAGCGAAGAAAAAAAAATTAGACATGCAGATAAGGCAACAGAAGTAAAAAGAAATTTAATGTACAATGGAGATTCTTTGCGAACCCAATAAAATGATGACTGTAGTTAGACATTAAAATGATGATTGTGGATTGACATTATAATGATGATTGTGGTTAGATATTAAAATGAGGAAATTGGTTAGATATTAAAATGAGGAAATTGGTTAGATATTGAAATGAGGATTGTGGTTAGATATTAAAATGAGGATTGTAGTTAGATATTAAAATGAGGATTGTGGCTAGATATTAAAATGAGGATTGTGGTTAGACATTATAATGATGATTGTGGTTAGATATTAAAATGAGGAAATTGGTTAGATATTAAAATGAGGAAATTGGTTAGATATTGAAATGAGGATTGTGGTTAGATATTAAAATGAGGATTGTGGTTAGATATTAAAATGAGGATTGTGGCTAGATATTAAAATAAGGATTGTGGTTAGACATTAAAATGATGATTGTGGATAGACATTAAAATGAGGATTTTGGTTAGATATTAAAATGAGGATAATGGTTACATATTAAAATGAGGGTAATGGTTAGATATTAAAATGAGGGTAATGGTTAGATATTAAAATGAGGATAATGGTTAGATATTAAAATGAGGGTAATGGTTAGATATTAAAATGAAGATTGTGGTTAGATATTAAAATGAGGGTTGTGGTTCGATATTAAAATGTGGATTTTGGTTAGATATTAAAATGAGGATTGTGGCTAGACATGAAAATGAGGATTTTGGTTAGATATTAAAATGAGGATTGTGGTTAGATATTAAAATGAGGATTTTGGTTAGATATTACAATGAGGATTGTGGCTAGACATGAAAATGAGGATTTTGGTTAGATATTAAATTGAGGATTGTGGTTAGATATTAAAATGAGGGTTGTGTTTAGATATTAAAATGAGGATTTTGGTTAGATATTAAAATGTGGATTTTGGTTAGATATTAAAATGAGGATTGTGGCTAGACATGAAAATGAGGATTTTGGTTAGATATTAAAATGAGGATTGTGGTTAGATATTAAAATGAGGATTTTGGTTAGATATTACAATGAGGATTGTGGCTAGACATGAAAATGAGGATTTTGGTTAGATATTAAATTGAGGATTGTGGTTAGATATTAAAATGAGGGTTGTGGTTAGATATTAAAATGAGGATTTTGGTTAGATATTAAAATGAGGATTTTGGTTAGATTTTAAAATGAGATTTTGGTTAGATATTAAAATGAGGGTTGTGGTTAGATATTAAAATGAGGGTTGTGGTTAGATATTAAAATGAGGATTTCGGTTAGATATTAAAATGAGGATTGTGGTTAGATATTAAAATGAGGATTTTGGTTAGATATTACAATGAGGATTGTGGCTAGACATGAAAATGAGGATTTTGGTTAGATATTAAATTGAGGATTGTGGTTAGATATTAAAATGAGGATTGTGGTTAGATATTAAAATGAGGATTTTGGTTAGATATTAAAATGTGGATTTTGGTTAGATATTAAAATGAGGATTGTGGCTAGACATGAAAATGAGGATTTTGGTTAGATATTAAAATGAGGATTGTGGTTAGATATTAAAATGAGGATTTTGGTTAGATATTACAATGAGGATTGTGGCTAGACATGAAAATGAGGATTTTGGTTAGATATTAAATTGAGGATTGTGGTTAGATATTAAAATGAGGGTTGTGGTTAGATATTAAAATGAGGATTTTGGTTAGATATTAAAATGAGGATTGTGGTTAGATATTAAAATAAGGATTGTGGTTAGATATTAAAATGAGGATTTCGGTTACATATTAAAATGAGGATTGTGGTTAGATATTAAAATAAGGATTTGGCCCATAGACGATGCTTGAAAAGACATGCAGCTATAAATGTTATCTTAGGAAAGATCAAAGAATGGGCAATGCCAATATAGCAATACAAAAAGGAATTGATATAATCGATAGAATGAGGTGTTTATGTAAAATAATGCTACGTTTTAGACAAAAGAATCCTTATAGTAGCTATCTAACACATTGAGAGGCGTAGCTTTGGCAACAGATTAATACCTTACCTAGGACAATATACGGAACATGTTTTTTTCCAAGAAAGCAAGATGAAAGAAGCTTCGACAATAGGATAATGAAGGATGTTTGTACAATGGATATTAGAAAGGTTTTTTTATCTTACCAAGAGAATGTGGAGTTAAACTAATTGAAAGAGTAACAAAATCATCTTCATGAGGAGCGTAGCTAGGGAAATAGCATCTTATTTTAGCTAAGACAAACAAATTATAATTTCAGCTAGAACAATAATAGTTGTGGTTAGAACAATAGAATGACAATTGTAGCAAAGAGAATTGAATGGTGATTATAGCGAAGAAATTATAATATGTGTTATACTTCACCACTAGAATGGTAATGATAACTAATGTAGAGGATTGAAGAGTTCAGCCATGTCAATAGAATGACGATTGTAGATAAAGCAATAAAATCCGGTGTAGGGCATAGAGGTAAGAGAATGTAGCGATGAGTATAACTGTAACAACTACTGTTTGCTTTAGACAATATAAGACACTAACTTTATAATAATAGTTAAGAAACAGAATGAATGTTTGTAAAAACAATACAATGTAGGTATTATTTCAGAAAACAGAATGCAAATTGGAGACATGACATTATTATGAAAGCTTTAGCTCATGCATTTTAATGATTCTGTCCAAAAATTATAAACAAAAAAATCTAAGATAATAAGAAAGAATAAAGCTGAGCTTATAAATGAAATTTTAGTCGCGACAACAGAAAAATTGATTGTAGCTTAAACTCAATGTGAGAATAACAGAGAAATCTTATAAAGGAATATGTCTTACTAGCTCATTAGGAAAACGTTATAGCTGAGACAACAGAATCAAGATAAAGGGTAAAACAGCACAAAGATGTTTGAAGCTTAGGATAGGAATAAGGAATGCAGCGATGACAATACTATAAATATTGTTCTGAAGATAAAAAAATGATGATTTCATTTTAGACCATTATGTCTTACTTAGACTATGGCATGATGAGTGGAGCTAAAAAATTAGAACGCTGATTGTAGCTCATACACTCATACAGCAGAATGATAATTATAGATAAGAAATTCGAATTATGTGATTTCAACAAAGACACTACAGTGAAGACTTTAAGGAGGAAATAGAACAGAAGATTAGGTAATATATAATAATATAAGAAAGAATGAGAAGTGAATCCAATATAATTTTTTTTTTTTAAGTTAGAATGTGTATTCTAGCAAAGACAATTTTACGCATATATTGTGGATCGCAGTTAAGGTAACAAAAATGATTATTGTAGTTAAAACAACAGAGTATGGATTACACCTAAAGCAAAAGAATGATTACTGTATATAAAACAAAAGATTAGAGGACTGTAGCCATGACAAAAGAATGATTATTGTAGATAAAACAATAGATTCGAGGATTGTAACTTAGACAAAAGAATGATTATTGTAGATAAACAATAGATTAGGGGATTGTAGCTAAGACAAAAGAAAGATTATTGCAGATAAACAATAGATTAGAGGATTGCAGCTAAAACAAAAGAATGATTATTGTAGATACAGCAATAGATTGGGAGATTGAAGTTAAACAAAGGAATGATTATTTTAGGTAAAACAACGGATAGACAATACTAGTTAAGAGAAAGGAATGATGATAAATGCAGCTAAGACAATAGTAAGAGTATGTGGTCGGATGGATTTTGAAGAATATAGTAATGTTATCAAAAAGAGAACCAATTTTTTATGTGACAAAAACAAGAGATAAATAATTCAAACTGGAAAGGAAGAAACATGATGTTTATAATATAATGGAGTTTAGTGGGTCTTTCACCAAAAAAAATAACAGAAAGGAAGGTTAATATAGAGTTAATACTACAGCTGATATTTAAAAATGAAGATACTGTAGCTAAAAAAAATAGATTTAAGAAGCTATCTAGGAATTTTAGATTAAATGAGGATGACAGATTAAGATATTAAGAAAGATTGCATCGTTGGAAATAGAATGAATATCGTAGCATTGGAAATGGAATGAAGATTGTAGCCTTAGAAATGGAATGAAGATGGTAGCCTTGGTAATAGAATGAAGATTGCAGCCTTAGAAATGGAATGAAAATTGTAGCCTTAGAAATGGAATGAAGATTGTAGCCTTAGAAATGGAATGAAGATTGTAGCCTTAAAAATAGAATGAAGATTGTAGCCTGGGAAAAAGGATGGAGATTACAGCCTTGGAAAGAGAAAGAAGATTGCAGCTCCAGAAATAGAATGAAGATTACAGCCTTAGAAATGGAATGAAGATTGTAGCCTTAGAAATGGAATGAAGATTGCAGCCTTAGAAATATAATGAAGATTGCAGCCTTAGAAATGGAATGAAGATTGCAGCCTTAGAAATAGAATAACGATTGTAGCCTTGGAAATAGAATGAAATTACAGCCTTTTAAAAAAAAGAATGAAGATTGGAATCTTGGAAATAGAATGGAGATTGCAGATTTGAAAGTAGAAAGAAGATTGCAGCTTTGAAAACGAAATAATGGTAACAGCTGACAATGATGAATGAAGATTGTCATACTGTAGCTTTGAAAAAAACAATCAGTGCATTAACTGCGAATTTCTATTCCTGAATCTTTTCTTCTTTGATATGTTTTATTTGTTATGTTGTAGGAGAAGGAAAAAGAGAAAGCATTAAATGGTAGATTTCGTTATATATAACTTATCTGTCTCTCTTTCTCTCACTTTTATTTTCCTTTCCTCTCTTTGTTCATTTAATGTTTTTTTCTTTCTATCCATCTACCTAGTTACGTTTTTATCTACATCTCTCAAACAACTTCATTCTAAAACCTCTTAAGTTCAACGAAACCTTAAAATGTCGCATGTTTGATCGAGAAACTAAAACAAAAAGTATGAATATGCCCCGAAGCTTCTTTATAACTTTTGTGTATTTAGCACGCCCAATGTTTAAGTGTAAATTAGAGGATCTAAAAGGTCACATATATCTAACTCGGCTAGTTTAGATAATACAATTCTCAGGCTTGAGCATGATTTTGATTCCGCTCAATATAGAGACCAAGTTAAAGGTACAGCTTGACCTTTACAAAGAGACCTTAACGTTCAAAATAAAAAACAAACAAACCTGAACATACCTTTGGTTTATAGTTCTAAGAAGACGAATCATAGTTATGAAAAGATAAAATGAAGAGAATTAAGTGTGGTTTGACCAATTTGGTTACACATTTACATTATATTTGACTCAAGATGGACCTTTTCATAAAATTTCAAAACTGGTCTTTTACAGCTATTTTAAAGTTCCTTGGTGACCTTAACAAAATAATAAGTTGACAAAAATAAAAATTAAAAAATTTGATATGCCATTTTTGCCACCCAATGATCCAATGATTAAAAATCTACTCAAAACAGAAAGAACAGAGACAGACACACACAGAGAGAGAGAAAGAGAGAGAGAGAGAGAGAGAGAGAGAGAGAGAGAGAGAGAGAGAGAAAAGGGGGGGGGGGGATAATTACAGAGAGTAACAGACAGAGATAAACACAATGAATGTAGTTGAAAAAATAAAGCCAACTTCTCCAATGTTCTCTCTATATCTTCCACTTGTCCTGCTCTATCCATATTTTAATCTGCCTCTCGTTCTCGATTTCAATAAAGGAACTTCATAGATAGCTGTGACTACACTACACAGCAGCATTGTGAGAGGCCTCAGTGAAGTCTACAGTAAAAGCTGGCGCTCAGTTTGCACAGCTGCTGGTCTACAATTAACAATATCTTTACGTGAGTCAGCTTGGTACGGCATTGTGTCAGACTTTTTAATGTGAACAACATCTTGGCGTAACATTGATGGACCAATTTTGTGGCTGGAAAAAAAATCAATAGCATCTATTTGTCTGAACTATCAGGTTGTTTCTTGTATGACTTACAACTGTCTTGTTTAAACAAAATCGTCAAGATGTCAATTTCTTTATCTTTTAAGTAAATGTGTTAGTTTGTTATATAAGCAGAGAAAAATGTGAAAAAAAAACATGTGTAACATAAGTTATAAGTCATAGCATTATACATAAGTCTGAACTATTTTTCACTAATGCGGTAATTTCAGAATGATAGAAATTTTACACAAGGTATGGGAAATCGATCAATGTAGAGGTAACAAGCTTTGTTTAAAAGCAACAGAACTCCTTAACAATAGTACAGATCTAAACAAAGAAGGGCTTTATAGCCACGCCTAAGACTATTTTTCGCACTTTTTTTCAAATTTTTCCTGTATTATGCAGCACTAGCCCTCTCTAATCTGCCATCATTGTGAGTGAGAAAAATAAAGAAGACCGGTAATTAGCAAAACGTGTTAGGCTTCTCTTAAACAAAACCTTCCGGCGTTAACAAAAGTCACGACACAAAGATATAATCAAGTATTGTGTAGAGTCTAACCTCATAATTACTATATTTTATTTATCGGTCATAATGATCTCTTAAGATGTAGTCCAATCTTTCTGTTCAGTTTGAACAACTTTCGGCAGATCGTGTAAACTACTGAGATTGTCCTCATCGTGTAGTTTTGCTGTAACGAGAGTTCTACGGGAAATCAGCTGCTTCTATTCTTTCCTAAGTTATCTTTTTGAAACGCTTATAATAAGGCAATGACTTTCTGCGAAAAAAAAATGTCTAGAGACGGACTGCATTAAATGCAGGAAGTTATAGTTTCCCATAGACGTGTTATTTAAATCTGGGTGGTAATAAGCATCTCAGACTATATATCAATAGATTTTTTTTTCCTTATTTTTTGCAGCGGGGAGAGGGGGTCAAAGAGGCGGTAAGAAATTAATTTACAATTCTTATTAGGAACTTACGACATTGTCATTCTTTGACGTCCTTTCTCTCTATCTTCCAAGCAGCAGCTCAGTTGTCGTGCCATGAAGACAAAGCTGTCACTAGAAGATCTAGAAGCATTTTAGCCAGGTTTGAGTTCCGCAAGATGTGTATCCGAGTCAGACCATCACACTCTCGACTCGATAGAATCATCGGCAATGGCAGGAAATCCTCACATATTTTTTTACTCTTCTCTATAAAATTTTTAATTGCATTGATTTTACGTCTCATATTTTCAAAACATTGATCAGTTGTGTCTCTGGGGAGAGTTTGGTTTAAGAACAATTCAAAACATGCAGAAAAAGTAACTTTGAGCAAGTGATGATACTCGCATTCTTTGATTAAAAACTTTAATGTAAGCACCCACCTCCCCACCCATATTCTTTTTTTCCCAAGTGGCGATTAAGTGTTGGATAGAGGCCAAATGAAACTTCAAATAAATAAATAAAAAAAACGGAGATGTCACGTATAAAGGAAACCGACTAATTATGTACTTTCCCAATCTGTTTTTAGATCCTCTTAAACGCTTATTAGAAAGCTGTGAATTTTCGCATTAATTGTATAAAAGTGCACTGCCTTGCGGGAATTTTTAGTCACGCAATTATGATAACCGAAATGGTAATGAATGTTTTTTAAAAACCTACAAATAAATTTGGATTTACAAAATTAATCAACTATTCCTATTTCGTTCCTTCAAAATTGACGTGACAAAAATCTCTGCGTAAAAAAAATTAAATGTTGGTGTAACCGACAGGATATAGTATGCCTGTTTCTGTGTATAATAGTCATGTGACCATCGATGGTCACGTGATCTTAGAAAGCAACTAGTTCTATACTTTCCCACTCTATCTTAACCCTAGCACGAACCCTAACCCTAACCCGTAATATATATAAGACGAATGCCTAGAGAATGATTGTGCTTAGAACATCTGCAGCTTAATGCACAAAATTAGCTTCCTCCAACTCCGCCCCCTTCACCTCCTTTTTTTCCCCAACCTTTTTTTTTTAACTTATTATCAACAGAGACGGCGTTTGCATTAGTTCCGTGATGTAAAAGGATGAAATATGTTTGTGATCCTTGATTACTTTATGCATACTTTGTATAATGATCATGATAAAAAAAAAGTATTACAAAACATAAAAATTGGTTACTCACCATTGAAAATTTTAATCTTGTTTTTTACTTTTTTTTTTAATTTGCCAAGGTTTGCTAAATTGTCGTTACGTGCTGAACTCCTTCCACTGTGCCGCTCTAAAGCCTCCTAGTGAGTTTTCTCGTGTAATATACTGGGCCATTCGTTCGAAAAGACATGACATGGCCAAACAATAGCAGCGACGGATTATTGACTAGAAGTGAATGTGTATATCAACAGAATGATGTAGATCTACACCAGATTGTTGAGATGAAGGGAATGTGTATATCAACAGAATGGTGTAGATATTCACCAGATTGTTGAGATGAAGGGAATGTGTATATCAACAGAATGATGTAGATCTACACCAGATTGTTGAGATGAAGGGAATGTGTATATCAACAGAATGGTGTAGATATTCACCAGATTGTTGAGATGAAGGGAATGTGTATATCAACAGAATGATGTAGATCTACACCAGATTGTTGAGATGAAGGGAATGTGTATATCAACAGAATGGTGTAGATATTCACCAGATTGTTGAGATGAAGGGAATGTGTATATCAACAGAATGATGTAGATCTACACCAGATTGTTGAGATGAAGGGAATGTGTATATCAACAGAATGATGTAGATCTACACCAGATTGTTGAGATGAAGGGAATGTGTATATCAACAGAATGATGTAGATCTACACCAGATTGTTGAGATGAAGGGAATGTGTATATCAATAGAATGATGCCGATCTACACTAGAATGTTGAGAAAATGAACAAGTCTACTCGATCGCTAGAAGCTGAATATTGACGAGCCATCGCACAACAGATTCTCCTGTGAAAAAAAATGTCAACATGATGCGGTGCATGTCACTCATACATGTCACTCATACATGTCACTCTTACATGTCTAAAAGATGGTGCCGTTGAGCAATTTTTTTAGACTGTCAGTTTAATAAGAACACTGATGACTAATAAAAGCACAAATTCCAAAAAGTTTCATAATGTTGTTGATCATTTTTAAAACTAGAGCTTAGATTGGTAGTATGATTCACGGTAGAAATTGATATAAATAATTTGTTTACTTGATTGTCCAATTTTCTTTGTTTCCTGGCGTTTTATTTTATCCTATAACAAATGTGACCTGTTATATGGAATTGTTTTTATAGCTTTTCTGCCAGAATTTTCTGAGACATTTTTTTTATGCTAGTTGTCTGTCTGCCTGAATCTGTCGGTCTCTGTCTGTCTGTCTCTCTCTCTGTCTATGTATCTACTTTACTCTCTCTCTCTCTCTCTCTCTCTCTCTCTCTCTCTCTCTCTCTCTCTGCCTATGTATCTACTTTATACTCTCTCTCTGTCTATGTATCTACTTTACTCTCTCTCTCTGTCTATGTATCTACTTTACTCTCTCTCTCTGTCTATGTATCTACTTTACTCTCTCTCTCTCTCTGTCTATGTATCTACTTTACTCTCTCTCTCTCTCTGCCTATGTATCTACTTTATACTCTCTCTCTGCCTATGTATCTACTTTACTCTCTCTCTCTCTGTCTATGTATCTACTTTATACTCTCTCTCTCTGTCTATGTATCTACTTTACTCTCTCTCTCTCTGTCTATGTATCTACTTTACTCTCTCTCTCTCTGTCTATGTATCTACTTTACTCTCTCTCTCTCTCTGTCTATGTATCTACTTTACTCTCTCTCTCCCTATGTATCTACTTTATACTCTCTCTCTCTGTCTATGTATCTACTTTACTCTCTCTCTCTCTCTGCCTATGTATCTACTTTACTCTCTCTCTCTGCCTATGTATCTACTTTACTCTCTCTCTCTGCCTATGTATCTACTTTATACTCTCTCTCTCTGTCTATGTATCTACTTTACTCTCTCTCTCTCTGTCTATGTATCTACTTTACTCTCTCTCTCTCTGTCTATGTATCTACTTTACTCTCTCTCTCTCTCTGTCTATGTATCTACTTTACTCTCTCTCTCTCTGTCTATGTATCTACTTTACTCTCTCTCTCTCTGTCTATGTATCTACTTTACTCTCTCTCTCTGCCTATGTATCTACTTTACTCTCTCTCTCTCTCTGTCTATGTATCTACTTTACTCTCTCTCTCTGTCTATGTATCTACTTTACTCTCTCTCTCTCTGTCTATGTATCTACTTTACTCTCTCTCTCTCTGTCTATGTATCTACTTTACTCTCTCTCTCTCTGTCTATGTATCTACTTTACTCTCTCTCTCTGTCTATGTATCTACTTTACTCTCTCTCTCTGTCTATGTATCTACTTTACTCTCTCTCTCTCTGTCTATGTATCTACTTTACTCTCTCTCTCTCTGTCTATGTATCTACTTTACTCTCTCTCTCTCTGTCTATGTATCTACTTTACTCTCTCTCTCTCTCTGTCTATGTATCTACTTTACTCTCTCTCTCTCTCTGTCTATGTATCTACTTTACTCTCTCTCTCTCTGTCTATGTATCTACTTTACTCTCTCTCTCTGTCTATGTATCTACTTTACTCTCTCTCTGTCTATGTATCTACTTTACTCTCTCTCTCTCTGTCTATGTATCTACTTTACTCTCTCTCTCTCTCTGTCTATGTATCTACTTTACTCTCTCTCTCTCTGTCTATGTATCTACTTTACTCTCTCTCTCTCTCTGTCTATGTATCTACTTTACTCTCTCTCTCTCTGTCTATGTATCTACTTTACTCTCTCTCTGTCTATGTATCTACTTTACTCTCTCTCTGCCTATGTATCTACTTTACTCTCTCTCTCTCTCTGTCTATGTATCTACTTTACTCTCTCTCTCTCTGTCTATGTATCTACTTTACTCTCTCTCTGTCTATGTATCTACTTTACTCTCTCTCTCTGTCTATGTATCTACTTTACTCTCTCTCTCTCTCTGTCTATGTATCTACTTTACTCTCTCTCTCTGTCTATGTATCTACTTTACTCTCTCTCTCTCTGTCTATGTATCTACTTTACTCTCTCTCTCTCTGTCTATGTATCTACTTTACTCTCTCTCTCTCTGTCTATGTATCTACTTTACTCTCTCTCTCTCTCTCTCTGTCTATGTATCTACTTTACTCTCTCTCTCTGTCTATGTATCTACTTTACTCTCTCTCTCTGTCTATGTATCTACTTTACTCTCTCTCTCTCTGTCTATGTATCTACTTTACTCTCTCTCTCTCTCTGTCTATGTATCTACTTTATACTCTCTCTCTGCCTATGTATCTACTTTACTCTCTCTCTGTCTATGTATCTACTTTACTCTCTCTCTCTCTCTGTCTATGTATCTACTTTACTCTCTCTCTCTGTCTATGTATCTACTTTACTCTCTCTCTCTGTCTATGTATCTACTTTACTCTCTCTCTCTGTCTATGTATCTACTTTACTCTCTCTCTCTCTCTGTCTATGTATCTACTTTACTCTCTCTCTCTCTCTGTCTATGTATCTACTTTACTCTCTCTCTCTCTGTCTATGTATCTACTTTACTCTCTCTCTCTCTGTCTATGTATCTACTTTACTCTCTCTCTCTGTCTATGTATCTACTTTACTCTCTCTCTCTCTGCCTATGTATCTACTTTACTCTCTCTCTCTGTCTATGTATCTACTTTACTCTCTCTCTCTGCCTATGTATCTACTTTACTCTCTCTCTCTGTCTATGTATCTACTTTACTCTCTCTCTCTGTCTATGTATCTACTTTACTCTCTCTCTCTCTCTGCCTATGTATCTACTTTACTCTCTCTCTCTGTCTATGTATCTACTTTACTCTCTCTCTCTGCCTATGTATCTACTTTACTCTCTCTCTCTGTCTATGTATCTACTTTACTCTCTCTCTCTCTCTCTCTCTCTGTCTATGTATCTACTTTACTCTCTCTCTCTCTGCCTATGTATCTACTTTACTCTCTCTCTCTGTCTATGTATCTACTTTACTCTCTCTCTCTCTCTGTCTATGTATCTACTTTACTCTCTCTCTGTCTATGTATCTACTTTACTCTCTCTCTGTCTATGTATCTACTTTACTCTCTCTCTCTCTGTCTATGTATCTACTTTACTCTCTCTCTGTCTATGTATCTACTTTACTCTCTCTCTGTCTATGTATCTACTTTACTCTCTCTCTCTGTCTATGTATCTACTTTACTCTCTCTCTCTCTGTCTATGTATCTACTTTACTCTCTCTCTCTCTCTGCCTATGTATCTACTTTACTCTCTCTCTCTCTGTCTATGTATCTACTTTACTCTCTCTCTCTCTGTCTATGTATCTACTTTACTCTCTCTCTCTGTCTATGTATCTACTTTACTCTCTCTCTCTCTGTCTATGTATCTACTTTACTCTCTCTCTCTGTCTATGTATCTACTTTACTCTCTCTCTCTCTGTCTATGTATCTACTTTACTCTCTCTCTCTCTGTCTATGTATCTACTTTACTCTCTCTCTCTCTGTATGTATCTACTTTACTCTCTCTCTCTGTCTATGTATCTACTTTACTCTCTCTCTCTGTCTATGTATCTACTTTACTCTCTCTCTCTCTGTCTATGTATCTACTTTACTCTCTCTCTCTCTGTCTATGTATCTACTTTACTCTCTCTCTCTCTGTCTATGTATCTACTTTACTCTCTCTCTCTCTGTCTATGTATCTACTTTACTCTCTCTCTCTCTGTCTATGTATCTACTTTACTCTCTCTCTCTGTCTATGTATCTACTTTATACTCTCTCTCTCTGCCTATGTATCTACTTTACTCTCTCTCTCTCTGTCTATGTATCTACTTTACTCTCTCTCTCTCTGTCTATGTATCTACTTTACTCTCTCTCTCTCTCTCTGTCTATGTATCTACTTTACTCTCTCTCTCTCTGTCTATGTATCTACTTTACTCTCTCTCTCTGTCTATGTATCTACTTTACTCTCTCTCTCTCTGTCTATGTATCTACTTTACTCTCTCTCTCTCTGTCTATGTATCTACTTTACTCTCTCTCTCTCTGTCTATGTATCTACTTTACTCTCTCTCTCTCTGTCTATGTATCTACTTTACTCTCTCTCTCTGTCTATGTATATCTTTTTCTCTCTCTCTGTCTATGTATCTACTTTACTCTCTCTCTCTCTTCCTATGTATCTACTTTACTCTCTCTCTCTGTCTATGTATCTACTTTACTCTCTCTCTCTCTGTCTATGTATCTACTTTACTCTCTCTCTCTGTCTATGTATCTACTTTACTCTCTCTCTCTGTCTATGTATCTACTTTACTCTCTCTCTCTCTGCCTATGTATCTACTTTACTCTCTCTCTCTCTGTCTATGTATCTACTTTATACTCTCTCTCTCTGTCTATGTATCTACTTTACTCTCTCTCTCTGTCTATGTATCTACTTTACTCTCTCTCTCTGTCTATGTATCTACTTTACTCTCTCTCTCTCTGTCTATGTATCTACTTTATACTCTCTCTCTCTCTCTGTCTATGTATCTACTTTACTCTCTCTCTGTCTATGTATCTACTTTACTCTCTCTCTCTGTCTATGTATCTACTTTACTCTCTCTCTCTGTCTATGTATCTACTTTACTCTCTCTCTCTGTCTATGTATCTACTTTACTCTCTCTCTCTCTGCCTATGTATCTACTTTACTCTCTCTCTCTCTCTCTGCCTATGTATCTACTTTACTCTCTCTCTCTCTGTCTATGTATCTACTTTACTCTCTCTCTGTCTATGTATCTACTTTACTCTCTCTCTCTGCCTATGTATCTACTTTACTCTCTCTCTCTGTCTATGTATCTACTTTACTCTCTCTCTCTGTCTATGTATCTACTTTATACTCTCTCTCTGTCTATGTATCTACTTTACTCTCTCTCTCTGTCTATGTATCTACTTTACTCTCTCTCTCTCTGTCTATGTATCTACTTTACTCTCTCTCTCTGTCTATGTATCTACTTTACTCTCTCTCTCTCTGCCTATGTATCTACTTTACTCTCTCTCTCTGCCTATGTATCTACTTTACTCTCTCTCTCTCTGTCTATGTATCTACTTTACTCTCTCTCTCTCTGTCTATGTATCTACTTTACTCTCTCTCTCTCTGTCTATGTATCTACTTTACTCTCTCTCTCTCTGTCTATGTATCTACTTTACTCTCTCTCTCTGCCTATGTATCTACTTTACTCTCTCTCTCTCTCTGTCTATGTATCTACTTTACTCTCTCTCTCTGTCTATGTATCTACTTTACTCTCTCTCTCTCTCTCTGTCTATGTATCTACTTTACTCTCTCTCTCTGTCTATGTATCTACTTTATACTCTCTCTCTCTGTCTATGTATCTACTTTATACTCTCTCTCTCTCTGTCTATGTATCTACTTTACTCTCTCTCTCTGTCTATGTATCTACTTTACTCTCTCTCTCTGTCTATGTATCTACTTTACTCTCTCTCTCTCTGTCTATGTATCTACTTTACTCTCTCTCTCTCTCTGTCTATGTATCTACTTTACTCTCTCTCTCTCTCTCTCTGTCTATGTATCTACTTTATACTCTCTCTCTCTCTCTGTCTATGTATCTACTTTACTCTCTCTCTCTGTCTATGTATCTACTTTACTCTCTCTCTGTCTATGTATCTACTTTACTCTCTCTCTGTGTATGTATCTACTTTACTCTCTCTCTCTCTCTCTGTCTATGTATCTACTTTACTCTCTCTCTCTCTGTCTATGTATCTACTTTACTCTCTCTCTCTCTCTGTCTATGTATCTACTTTACTCTCTCTCTCTCTGTCTATGTATCTACTTTACTCTCTCTCTCTCTCTCTGTCTATGTATCTACTTTACTCTCTCTCTGTCTATGTATCTACTTTACTCTCTCTCTGTGTATGTATCTACTTTACTCTCTCTCTCTCTCTATCTCTTTGTGTGTGTCTATGTATTTGCTGTACTCTCTCTCTGTCATTGTATCTACTTTACTCTCTCTCTCTCTCTCTCTCTCTGTGTCCGTGTATCTACTTTACTCTCTCTCTATCTATGTATCTACTTTACTCTCTCTCTCTGTCTATGTATCTACTTTACTCTCTCTCTGTCTATGTATCTTCTTTTCTCTCTCTCTCTCTCTCTCTCTCTCTCTCTCTCTCTCTCTCTCTCTCTCTCTCTCTCTCTCTCTCTCTCTCTTTTACACCTACGTAGAGTTGATATCATTATTTATAAACCAAAGTGTTTTTTTAGAAATGTGAGTTACTGGACTTCCTTTTCCTAAAATTTGAGAAATTCGATTATTGCACTATCTATGAAGGCTTTTATTCTAGGCGTTATTTACATTGTTTACAACACTATGCTAGAAGTATTCTTTACTTGTCCCCACTAAACTGATTAGTTCACATTGTATCGATAACACTTTATGTTGTTCCTGTGATGGGAACATTCTCTTTTTTTCCTCCTCTCTCTCATTCACTTACTCTCTCTCTCTCTCTCTCTCTCTCTCTCTCTCTCTCTCTCTCTCTCTCTCTCTCTCTCTCTCTCCCTCCTTCTATCTTGATTTATCATTCTCTCTTTTCCTTTTAATGAAACTCAGCTCAGGTTGAAAATTACTTTTGATATCTTTGTTTCGTTTTTTTTTTTCCAATCTCAAAATTCAGGGACGGAAAATCATTATTTTAATAGAATTCCTCTACCTGGGATATGAAGAAAAAAATGTTGAGAAGAACGTGTGAAGTCTCGTCATACAGCAAGTCTTGAAGGTAATTCAACGTAAGACTCCATGGTTTTCACTCGCTCTGGGTCAATGGAGATAGACGGAATTACACAGTCGTTGGAGCCAGCTCTAGAGTAGGCGATCAGCTATGATAGATGATGATGATATTGACACCGGGAGAGAGAGAGAGAGAGAGAGAGAGAGAGAGAGAAAAGGGGGGAAGAATGAAGTTTGGTATATTACAAGTGGGTATGATATGTTAAGAAAGAAAAATATAGAGAAGAGAAGGCGCGAGAGGAAAATGGGCAGGGTGAGGCTTATATTAAATAAAAGAGAAAGAAAAAGAGGGAGGCAGAGAGAGAGAGAGAGAGAGAGAGAGAGAGAGAGAGAGAGAGAGAGAGAGAGAGAGAGAGAGAGAGAGAGAGAGAGAGAAAGAGCGAGGCGGGAGAGAGAGAGGAATAATAGATAATAAAGAGAGAAGAGACAGAGAGTGAGCGAGAAGATGAAAATAACAAAGAGATGTAGATTGAAAGTAAGAGAGAAATAGAAAAGGATTTTACAAACCGGCTGGAAAGAAAACGAATCACAATAGAGCAACAATATACGTGTAATGCAAAGACTTAAACCTGCTGGTTAACGAATATTCTTCATACATTTTCCTCGTCTTCTTTCACACACCTTTACCTCTCATCTCCTTTATTCATTATCGTCTGTCTCTGTATCTTCTTAACCTTATACTTAAAACCCTCGTTTATTTTTATTTCTCATACTATGTTTACATCTACAAAAGTGTTTCTTCATTTTTTTGTATGGTTGAAGATTACAGGTGATTCGTTAAGTTTCGAAAATTTTAATCAAATTTTAATGAGGAAAGAAAAAAAAATCCTAACTCTTACAAATCTCAATCGAATTTTATTGAGAAAAAGAAAGAAAAAATCCTAACTCTTACAGATCTTAATCGAATTTTAATGAGAAAAAGAAAGAAAAAGTCATAACTCTTACAGATCTTAATCAAATTTTAATGAGGAAAGAAAAAAAAAAACTTACTCTTACAGATCTTAATCGATTTTAATGAGAAAAAGAAAGAAAAAATCTTAACTTTTACGTAGACACCCATGTCTTAAACAGCTAATTCTTTTATCATATTTTTTTTGCCAAAGCCTACGTGCGTGAAATTATTTCTCTAATTGTATACTCTAAGCTTGAAGCTCATCATTTTATGATTCCGATTCAGACAAAATAATTTTATTTTTCACTTCTTAAGCGGCTATTCCTTAAATCTTAAATCGTCTTGTTTAAATGATTTTGATGGGTAAAAGGGGAAAGGGGGGAGACGAGGTTTTAAATAACCGTCTTCATTTATTTCTCTCATGAGAATGTCAACGTTAGTTCTATCAATAGAAAATGTATATAAGTATACAGGGTCATTTAGTGAAACCTTGGTTTGTATAAAAGGTTTGAGGATTAACGGGAATGTATGGTTAACTGTAGGGTTCTTCAATATATACTTCAAATAATTAAGAAAAACTGTCATGTTTATGGAAAGTTCTTTGGCCAAGCTAAAGGATAATGCAAAGTATGTTGGATACCAGCTTTTGAAAGCAGCTTCTTTGAAAGTTAAACGGCACGAAACAGCTTGATGTTACACCTTAGTGAGCCCCTGTGTAAAGAACCAAATATAAGAAAGTCTGTGTGAAGAACCGGTTGTAAGAAAGCCTGTGTAAAGAACCGATTCTAAGAAAGTCTGTGTGAAGAACCGGTTGTAAAAAAGCCTGTGTAAAGAAACGGTTCTAAGGAAGTCTGTGTAAAGAACCGGTTCTGAGAAGGCCTGTGTGAGGAACCGGTTCTGAGAAGGCCTGTGTGAAGAACCGGTTGTAAAAAGCCTGTGTAAAGAACCGGTTGTAAGAAAGCTTGTGTGAAGAACCGGTTCTAAGAAAGTCTGTGTGACGAATCGGTTGTAAGAAAGCCTGTTTAAGAAACAAATATAAACAAGCCTGTGTGAAGAACCGGTTGTAAAAACGTCTGTGCGAAGAACCTAACTAATAATGTATTTGTAAATACCATTTCTAAGTATGCGTTATCAGTTTCACACTTAGAGTAACTAAGATTTAAACCCGGCATCCTCTGGTTACAACGCAACATTAGCCATCCATCTCATTGACTGCTCTTAATCTAATGTGTGTGTATTGTTCACAGTGTTAAAAAGTTATATGGTCTATCAGAACAGCTTTCAAGAAAGAAAAAAAAGTGGATTTTGGTTTATAGTTACGATCATGATGAAATATTTTTTAGCAAAGAAAAGGAGCGAGTCTCTTCTTTAGGGGAAGATAAATTATTCTGCCCGATAACTGAATTTCTCTTAGTGCAAAGACAAAGGTATTATTCAGCTATACAATTTTACAATATCAGTACTGTTGCCAGGAAAATGAATCACGCGTCCAACTTTATACTCTAAAAAAATTGCAGATTTTTTATGGTCTGAGACCGTTCCTTAGTTGTCTTTGTTTTGATATGTAATGCATAAGAATGTTTCAATTGAAGAGCTTTTTTTTTCAGACTGCAGATTGGTTGACTTTAAGAAACTATTTTCCCTCAAAGAATCGCACTTGAGTTTTACAAGACAAAACACGCAATCGTGACATTATCTTGTAGTACTTGAAACATCCCTGGAGTGCTTCGCTGAGTAAAACAAAAATTATGACATTTTGGGGAAGATTCTGCTTGCATTGCATACAAGCTAAGTGTTTGATGGATACTTTGAAATAAAATAAGAACAGTTAGCCAACTAGCAAATACTCAATCTATCAATAGATCCTATAGATCTCAGAAACGCTTATTATCATAGTGACGTGAGAAAGTGGAGAGCTATGTATTCCAACATGCACTTCTGTCCACACTTTGTTTCAATCTTCATAGCCTGAATAATGGGGTTTTTTTCAAAGATCTTCAAATAGCTTCAGAAAGAGCTTAGAAAGCACTTGTACAGAATTAGCTCTTTTCCGGTATTTTTTTATAGTGAGAGCAGAGAGGTCAAAATTATAAACAAGTGACTGAAGCATTTTTTTTTTTTTTTTTTTTTTTTTTTGGGGGGGGGGGGGGGGGGGGGGGGGGCGGATTTTTTACTGTTGAGAGGGAACACATAATTTTTTTAAGCTCTACTTCTTCTTTTTTTCCATTCTTCTCTTCCTTTTTTCAAACAGGAGAAAGTGTATAAATATGTATAATTTTTCTTCTTCTTTTTTTTTATTTTTAGACAATGCTTAGAAAATGCTTATAATTTTAAACGTTTCTCGACTCTTAATCGCAAGATTGCTTCAGACCTGATAATACACATCTACAATTTTCGACAGTTTTGCTTTAATTGGACGTGTTTGTCCTGTGGCTGAAACTCATAAATTTCTAAATATAATTTTGCAGAATAGAAATCCTATTCGTCTCACTTTATTTCACTTCTAAGTGTTGTTTCTATACCACAGAACAATACAGGAGGAATCAGTGAGACGGATACCAGCTGCTGTGTAACTGATGGTCGGTATATTGCCCTGTGTAAAGCAAGACGATTGCAAGCTACTTCCAAGTTCAAACACGGCGCCTTTGGGAACCAAGTAGCTGCGCCGATTAGGTTGCATTTCAAACAAATGCGTAGGTTTCAAAATTACAACCATGGGTGTCTAGATTTTGTGGCATGCATTCTACCTTCAGGTCATCGAACCTCCAGGAGGGAAGTAAAAACATGACTGGCCCGGTTCTTTCACGCAGGCTGCATGCAGTCTCACTTTCTGCTTTACAGTCCCATTCAAGCAGAGCGACGGGAAGCTCAAAACTACAACTAAAATAAGGCTCGAAAAACATGTTTAATAGACGGAGAGAGAGAGAGAGAGAGAGAGAGAGAGAGAGAGAGAGAGAGAGAGAGAGAGAGAGAGAGAGAGAGAGAGAGAGAGGCAGACAGACAGAGAGAGAGCGAAAGACAAGGAGAGACAAAGAGAGATAAGGCGGCAGAGAGAGACAGACAAAGAGACAGGAAGGGGGAAAGAGAGATAGAGAGAGTATTTCGACGACTTAAAGCCGAAGAAAATCAAAACATGTACAGAGGAAAAAAAAATAGCGTGCAGTTATCATTATACTGTAATGAAAACACATCATTAGCGAAGACTTGAGACTGCGAAGGTTTAATGATGTCTCCACCAAGAGTGCCTGGTGGTGACTGGTGAACGAACCAGATTGCCTGAAATGTTTTGAGGTACCAGCTGTGTCCGGACACTGCGCTACTAGTACACTTTATACCGGAAACAGAGGCTCTACAGATGTTTATATAAAACTTGCATCGCGAAAAAAGTTATTACTCCAAGTAATAGCTGAATCTCGTACTTTTTTCCATAATTCGTCAAAACAAAATTATCTCTGTCGTCACTCTCCATTCAATTTGAATTTTATACATCAAATAAGGTTTCGGGCAGGAGTTGTATCTTCAATTATTTTTTTTTTTTAATTTTATTTTATTAGTAATCTTATAACGTTATTGGCAGACATTGCAATTCGTGCTTAGTTTTATGTGTATGACATTATAATATGTTCTATTATAAAACTATATGCCCTTTTTTTACAAATCAAATTAACTAATGATAAAGATCCTCGCTTTCCTGTTTATGTTCAGGTTGTCGGGAGCGGAGCGGTGATAGCAGGGTAGCATCACCAAGCATCGCGGGTTAGGGCAGCACCAGTGGGACTGGCGGTAGCAGGGCAGTGGCATTATGTCAGTAGCATGGCAGCACCAGTGGGTCTGGCGGCAGCAGGGCAGTAGCAATAGATCTGTCGGGATCAGGGCAGCACCAGTGGGCCTTAGGTAGCAGGGCAGTAGCAATAGATCTGTCGGGATCAGGGCAGCACCTGGTTCAGTGGGCCTGGCGGTAGCAGGGCAGTAGCAATAGATCTGTCGGAATCAGGGCAGCACCTGGTCCAGTGGGCCTGGCGGTAGCAGGGCAGTAGCAATAGATCTGTCGGGATCAGGGCAGCACCAGTGGGCCTTACGGTAGCAGGGCAGTAGCAATAGATCTGTCGGGATCAGGGCAGCACCAGTGGGCCTTACGGTAGCAGGGCAGTAGCAATAGATCTGTCGGGATCAGGGCAGCACCTGGTCCAGTGTGCCTGGCATGAGACCACTAAGCTGAGGACCACGGACAGCGGTTTGGATACTGTTAGAGGACATCGCTTTCCTCACGACAACGAGATTATCAATGGTTTCTAAATTCTAAATTCAGAAAATATTGATTAATTATTTAACTTCCTGTTTGTGATTGGTTCCAATGCGAATGGTTATTTTTTATTTCAGATAACAAATTTAAACGCCCATAGAGTTAATCTATTTTTTTCTTCATATATGAGGCATACATCTATAACTGTCTGAAATCGTTATCTAGAATTGCCCCTAATTTGAGCTTTTCTTCAGGGAAGGATCTTTATTATGTTGTTTGCGCTCTTTATAAACGCTGTTCTTGATATGAGAGACACAAGAACCAGTGTAAGAGAGTCAGGGAACTCAATTATGCTTAAAAATAGAACCCGGTATATTTAGGAACGAGAGTTTGAGACTCTCGCAGATTGAGGTCACGAAGAAAGATAAACGATGTTGCTCTACTGACACGTTTTACTACGAATGTCTTTTTGTTCCTTAAAATTACGTTTGTATTGTGGGTGCAAATCATTATTGTTGCGGTAGGCGAATATGATATAACTGCTGGTTAATTTTTATTTCTCCTGTAGGATAATAGATAACGAATGTTTATGAACATGTATGTCTTATTTCTTTTTTCGCTTGTAAAATATACTGCTAGCGAGTACATGGTCGAGCACTTCTGTGCACTTTGTGTTTTAAACACTTGATGATAGAGGTATAAGAGATAGAGAGATATACACACAGACAGACAAAGAAAGAAAGGGACATACACAGACACAGACAGATAAAGCGAGAGATAGAAATAGAAAAACAGAGAGAGAGAGAGAGAGAGAGAGAGAGAGAGAGAGAGAGATATGAACAGACAGACAGACAGACAGACAGACAGACAGACAGACAGACAGATAGAAAGACAGACAGACAGAGACAGAGGGAAATTAAAGTTTAGAAAAAAGTCGGTTACAAAAAAAATTTTTTTTTTAAAAGAGAAGAAAAAAAGAAATTTAATTTACATAGAGTAAAATGATCTGATAAAAATAATTTTAACTCTAGATAATATCTAGATCTGGATGTCGTTCTTGACGAAGATGTGCTGTTTTCGCGTATCGTGGCAGGACTAGAGCCAAGTCTGGGTAACACGTATTCCACACAGAGGCCTTCTATTATTTCACATTGGAAACGGAGGTTTCACTTGTTTTCTAAAGTACCTGGTCGAAGAGAATTTGTTTTTCATCTCATTTCTTTAGTAGTTTATCTACAAGAATATGATTTGCAATTTTTTTTTTTTAGTGTTTGGGTTCTAGATCACGTGACTTCAGCTTGAGATGACCTTGTCATCGTAACTTTCCTCAATCAGTAGAAGTAAAGGGCTTTGTGTTTTTGCCACCATACAAAAATGGACTTAACTGTACTACTATAATTTCCCAATAAATATTTTGTAGGTTTCTGTATCTAGTTGCGTAGGAACTTCCTGAGATGTAAAACGAATGTATATGAGAGGTGACAAAAGTTGACAAATGTTGTGACAACCCAATCTTTTTATCAATCCGTTTAAACGCTCGTTATCATAAATTATAGGTTGGAACCAATTAGCAGCTATGAGTTTCCTCAAGGCAGAGAACGTCTAGGCACTTTTTGATGGTGTGAATTCATAATATCATAAAGAGAGTGTGAAAAAAGATCTCTAAATAAATTGAGAAAATTCAGATATAGCCAGTTTCCAGCATGAGAATAGGCCGCTAATTTAGGAAAATCCCGGTCTGTTTTAAGATCCATCCTCAGCATGTTCTTACAAAAACCATTTATTTTTACAAGACGATGTATGTCGAGGCACAATTGCGGGAATGTATAGCTTAAAATTGATCAATGAAATAGGCAAGTTCAGAAAAAGTCGTTTACCACCAGTAGTAAAACACTGCCAAATTTCCATTTAAATATTTTTTTTACAAACGCTTCAGGTCTTTCACTCGAAGTTGAGGTTAAATTTAATGGTCTGATCTGAAATATTTTGATATGTGATTTCTAGATTGTAATTAAATTCACTTTCATTTTTTATTGAATTGCTTTGACTTGTTGTAAGGGGTTACATTCTGATTGTCTGATATGCTGGAAGCAATATGTGGTGTAGATTTGTTTGTGGGATTTCCCTTTATGCAATAATTATGTATACGGTTTCACCTTTACTGTTATTTTGGTATCGTTTCTGTTTATTTATTTTATGTGCACATTATTTGCTTATGTTATAAATAATTTTTGGGTAACAGCTGACATTAAAAAAGCAACAGTAAACAAGAATCAAAAGGGAACATATAAAAAAAAAGAACAATATAGAGACATACAATAAAAACAAGTCTCTATGTTTATCATCTTCATGCAAATTCTTTCTTGGTCATGAAATTTTGATTGACTGAAAAGCATTAAAGCATGCTAAACTTTAAGCTTCATCAAAGATCTGTCGATTGATTAATCTTTTTTTTTAATCATTATTAACATATTTATTCTTATTCTTATTCTTATTATTATTATTATTATTATTATTATTATTATTATTATTATTATTATTATTATTATTATTATTATTATTATTATTATTATTATTATTATTATTGCATTGTTGTTGCATTTTTAAAATGTTATCATTATTTTCAACGTTGTTTATGTTGCTAAACTACGTTTTTCCATTTTTATTAAATTTGGATACAAGAGATGTTGTTTTAAACATTTATACAAGTGATGAACCACATAATTATTGTACTTTCTAGAGGAAACGTTACTAACTGCTCTAAAATCATATATGCCTACTTGAAAATTCAAATCAGGTAAAAAAAAAAGAAAAGAAAAAAAGGTAAATGGTAAAAATAATCACCAGTAGTTTTCTTTCCAAAATGTACCTCTTTGCTTTATTTTGTTTTGTTTTGTTTTTTTGTTGTTGTTGTTGTTTTGTTTTTTTTAATAAGCTAAAGTCAGCAATTTACAAAGCAAGGCTGTTTGTACTTCAGACTCCATTCATCCTCAAAAATGGAATCTCTGACGTAATACTTAATTTGTACCATTTTTTCATTCGTAGAAATATAAAAGTTGAATGAAACAAGAGGTCAACATAGATTATACTTAATGAATTATCATTTGATTTCGATTCATAGACTCAATTTGGAAATAAACAATGCATGTTTAGTTCACACTTGAACTTCCAATTTTATTACGATTTTTGGTACGACAAAAGCTACCATAGCTTTATTTTTTGTCGTTACTTTCAACCTCTTCGAGATTTTATTTGTTTATTGCGAAATTCTAAATTTTAATGAGAACACTCGTTATTTTTACAACTACCTTAATAATTTTTACAAAAACAGTTTGCATAAACCAACACGTGAGACAAAATTTGTACCTATCAACCGGAATATAAAGATTATTATCTTTCTCATGATCTTCACAACCATCAAAATTAAAAACGATCATTGTTTAAAACATCGTTCTGATCGTCATCATTTCAATCATCATCATCATCATCATCATCATCATCATCATCATCATCATCATCATCATCATCATCATCATCACCACTATAATCATCATCATTATTATCGCTATAATCATCGTTATCATCATTTGATCATAAATGTAATCATCATTACATTTATTTCTATTACTCTCATGAGTGTTGGATAATTATCATCATTATCACAAATTTGAGATAAACAAATTATTTATTTCTGTTTCTCTCTGACTCCTTTTTTTTACTTTCTATCGTTCTGTTCTCCTCTAACCTTTTTATTTTATTATAATTTTTTCTTTTGGATGTCTAGTACCCCTCTACTTTTTGCCTTTTCGTCGGCGTCATGTTGTAAATATTACCGGTTACTGTTGCAATTGGTTTTGCTAGTTCCTCTCGGTTTTTTTTATGTATCACTGACTCTGAATTTTCTTCTCCTTTTCCTTCTATTCTTTCTCCACCTTCTTCTTCTTCTTCTTCTTCTTCTTCTTCTTCTTCTTCTTCTTCTTCTTCTTCTTCTTCTTCTTCTTCTTCTTCTTCTTCTTCTTCTTCTTCTTCTTCTTCTTCTTCTTCTTCTTCTTCTTTTCCTCCTCCTCCTCCTCTCATCCCCATCAACACAAATTATTCAGTTAGTTAAACCATTGATCCTTGTATAAAATCAGTTTGAAATGATGATAGAACCACCACCTATCCTTTCCATTGAAGCAAAACATAAAAAAATTCTCTAGTCAAGGCATCAAATAAAGTCCACATTCATACCTGGTCGCTCAGACATTTTTTTTATTGTTTCCTTAACCCAGGTAAAGCAGGGAGGCGTAAAGCACGCATTGGCCCGGCAAATATCTTATTGATTCGAACATTCTACACGATTTGGTACACATTAGCGTTTCCTGCCTGGGAGAAGGTGGCCGTCTTAAGTTGAGCTCTGTGTGTAGCAGTAATCACAAACGTCTTTTGGACCAGATTCTAAGCCGGTTATAAGCGCCTCAATCGTACATTGATAAGGCCTACTGGATGCTGCATCACTGTACACACAACCTGTCAGGTCACTTAGCATTAGGTTGCAACTGGTAGAAATAGACGCAGTGAAATGGATAATTAAAAAATCTGTGTAGCGGAAACAAAAAGCGGCAAAAGCTAAGAAAGGGAGAAAATGTTCTTTCAAGGTATAACTATATTATCATATGGTGGGGTTGGGTGTTTATTATTTCTTTCTAGTTATTAAAAACATCCTAAAATCTTCTAGTGAATTCTAATAGTTACATAAAAATGTAAATTCAAAATAGCTTATTTAGAAATGCCATGAAAGGTATGGAAGGTATGCGTCTAGAAAATACACCGTGAATGTTCTCAGCCCCATCGCCTTTTCCTCCAGTTTTCCTCACGAAATTATTCGTTCGCAGGTTTCAAAATTAATTGCTTGCAGGCCTCTTTCTCTGCGAATCGTAGTGGTAGCATCGAACTCTGCTAGGCGAAAAAGGCCTTATCAATCGTAATAGGTCTTGCCTAAATCTCAGCCCCGCAGGATAAGAATTATGATAAAGAAAAAATAAACCCGCCATCTTGCTACATGTAATAGTTTTCTGACTTTTCGCTTTGCTAAAAAGGTAATATTCGCAAGGACGATTTACAAATTAAGCTTAATGCTAGTTCTGTTACAAATTTGAAAGTGTCATTGGTGTAGATCAACCTGAATTTAGATCTGTTTTTCGACCTCCACTCGACATTATACAACATTAAATGGTTATGTAAAACGTTCTTAGAATTTATAAATGGGCTGAAAATGGGAATGAAACCGTTGTGCAGGAAAAATGGGGAGCGAGGCGAGGGATGGGTAAATAGATCTTAACAGGCAGTCAAACA
>JAWDGP010005804.1:380000-390000 GCA_033675545.1 Elysia crispata
ATCCAAATCTATATACAGATTGTTTTAACATTGACTATCATGTACGTAGGCCTTAAATAACTGCGCGGCTAAGAATTATAGCAAAATAGAGCTCTTTTATGCTTTGAATGCGAACATTCAGAGCTTTCTAATAAGCGTTTAAAAGGATCTAAAAACAGATTGGGAAAGAACAGAATAATCCGATTACTTTTATTAACTGATTTTAAAGCGTTTATCAGGCTTTTGTTCCGATACTGTCTCTATATTAATCTGTGCTAGTCATTTGCTTTTAGTTCGTGCTATAGCCCGACATGTCGTAGCACTTACGAGATTCTTCTAACGTTATCCTGGTAATCATAACTTCATTTCATGATAATTCAAAGAAATAGGTTCCACGGTGAAAATATCGTTAAACGTAGTATTATAAAATAGCTAAGACAAGCAAGTTCTTAAAATTTCATTGATTAAAAAAAGCAATGTCGAAGGAAGTATATAAAATTATACCCATAAATCATGAGTTGACATCTTGTTGCTGTAATTTTAACCGTTCATTTTTTTTTTTTTTATTTTTTTTTTTTTTTGGGCAACTTATGCAGTCTTTGCTGCAACGGCAAAGAAAAAAGGAAACTGATTTTTTTTAAATACAATAAAAACGGATCAGACTTTACATTGCTGTAGGGAACTTGTGTAGAGAATAACTTGAGAGACAATTCCCATCGAATATACAAAACCATCTAAATAATGAAAAACAACAGTTGTTTTTCATTATTTAGATAATTAGTTACTCATTCTGTACGTCCTCAGTCTATTTATAGATCCTCCCAAACGCTTACTTTCAGGCTATAAATGTCAACAAAAAAAGGCCAAGAGTTGTACTGACTTGTTCAAATTCATATATTAAACTTGTACTTGTATGCCGGAGAGCTTTTAAAAGAGACTTTAAATAGAATGGGATATTTTAGAATTAGCTGACTGTTTTTACTTATTCATCCGACTCCTTAGCACATCAAGACTCATATACCAGGTGTCAAGGCTGTTTATTGTATATGTTTACTTTTTTTTTTCATTTTTTATTCCCTGTTCTTTTATTAACGTTCAGCCTGATGATAGAGAAACCTGTATAAATGATACAAAAACCTTTATAAATGAGACACATGAGTGTTTTTTTCCCGAATACGTTTAGAAAGGAGAAAGATACGAAACAATAAGCCATGCGCAGAAAGTACGTTACACAAGAGAAGTAAAGGCTCAAGAAATCTGAGAATGAAGGATTGAGGTGTGTGGAAAAAGAAGAGGAAAGGAAAACGATAAAGTACTGCAATTTTCGAAGAGAAATAAAGGAAGAAAACTTGAGGAAAAAGAGGTAATGCTTTCAAAAAGGCGGAAGTTCACAAATATTTGTTTGTTTGTTTGCTTTATAGTTATAGCCCGTCCACGACTAAGGGATTTCGATGCCTCTTTTCTCATCTCAAAAGACTCCTGTCATTGAGATATTTTCCTTATTGCGTGCCCAGTTTTCAGCCACTTGCAGCTTCTGTAATCCCTGTGAGTTATACCTGAGGCTTATCGGACTGGTATGTTAAGTATTAGTGGTCAAATAAAGTTTGGTTTCCATTGATATAATTATAGATCCATTAACGGTACACTTAAAATAGATAGTTTTCTATTGATCAAGATGGATTTTGAAAACGCTACGCCAGCCTCATTTTGTGCGCTTTCCATCTCAAATTACCTTCACGAAAACACAAGAAAATAAAATAAATCTACAGAACTGATTACGACAAGAACACAGGTGGTAAATTAGTTTTACCACCGAAGCTGTCAGATATGATATTGCATTCTGTCTTTATTCTCTCCCTCCCTCCCTCTCTCTCTCTCTCTCTCTCTCTCTCTCTCTCTCTCTCTCTCTCTCTCTCTCTCTCTCTCTCTCTCTCTCTCTCTCTTTCTCTCTTTCTCTCTCTCTCCCTCTCTCTCCCTCTTTCTCTCTCTCTGTCCATCTCTCTGTCTGTCTGTCTGTCTGTCTCTCTCTCTCTCTCTCTCTCTCTCTCTCTCTCTCTCTCTCTCTCTCTCTCTCTCTCTCTCTCTCTCTCTCTCTCTCTCATTCTTTCTGTATCTCCAGCTCGATATCTATTTAATTGGAGGCAATCTTCTCAGCTCAGCAATCAGATAAAGACTTGCCTGATCCGAAAATAACCTTGTGTCACTTCGCCTTTCTGGGAACATTTTGACATGATCTTATCCTGTCCATTTCAACAGAAAAACTCGCCTCGATTATATCACATTGTCAAAGTGGGATAATTAACTCTACTGAAATCAATGTATAGAGCCGGTTCTTATAAAAAAAAATTTGAGATCTCTTACAATTTTTGCGAACACTGTAGAGTGCTGGAAACTATTCACAGCGCTTGGGTGAATTTAACCCTATCCCACCAAGGCTTTTAAACTGCAGTCAGTCTACAAGATAGATCATGATGACCCTTATTATTCTATGGCAAAATCATCTTGTTTTTCCTATCCCTTCAATATGGTTCATAATGACCCAATATCACTTGTTATTAGTTGATGTAAAATGAAAGCGCGGAGACTACTAAGAAAAGCTGGGTAAGTGGGAATCCTTCTATTTTATATATAGATCGCATTGAGCTATCCCGAATCTCTAAGTATAGTAAAATGAATGTCACATGCACTCTCAAACACATAAAAGCCTACAACTTTTCAAAATTTGTCGCGTTAGGGTTACTTTACAAAGTTGAGATAACTTTTTCGCTTTAGGGTTATTTTACAATTTTAGGATCACTGCATCACTTTAGAAAACTTTTCAATTTTGAGATTATTTTATGATCATACCTTAACCTTTTAGAACCATATTTCAATGCTGGGATAATGTGCAATACAGGAATGACATTACAATGTTATGACTCCTTTATGATTCTGAGGTCACTTAACATTGCTGTCGCAATTTTACAGTGTGGCCTCTTCATCGTGCTGGTATCACTTTATCTTACAGAATCACTTTATCTTACAGAATCACTATATCTTACAGAACCACTTAATCTTACAGAATCACTTTATCTTACAAAACCACTTAATCTTACAGAACCACTTAATCTTACAGAATCACTTTATCTTACAGAACCACTTAATCTTACAGAATCACTTTATCTTACAGAACCACTTTATCTTACAGAACCACTTAATCTTACAGAATCACTTAATCTTACAGAATCACTTTATCTTACAGAACCACTTTATCTTACAGAATCGCTTTATCTTACAGAATCACTTTATCTTACAGAATCACTTTATCTTACAGAACCACTTAATCTTACAGAACCACTTTATCTTACAGAATCACTTTATCTTACAGAACCACTTAATCTTACAGAACCACTTAATCTTACAGAATCACTTTATCTTACAGAACCACTTTATCTTACAGAATCACTTTATCTTACAGAATCACTTTATCTTACAGAATCACTTTATCTTACAGAATCACTTTATCTTACAGAATCACTTTATCTTACAGAATCACTTTCTCTTACAGAATCACTTTCTCTTACAGAATCACTTTATCTTACAGAATCACTTTCTCTTACAGAATCACTATATCTTACAGAATCACTTTATCTTACAGAATCACTTTATCTTACAGAATCACTTTATCTTACAGAATCAGTTTACACTGTTGAGCTTACTTTATGACGATAGGGGCACTTTAATCAAACTGTTATTACCTTCCTTTGAGAGGATTGCATTGTATTGCTGGGATCAGTTTAGAATTCCGGAATTATATCATCTTTTTGTGACAATTTTATAATACTGGGATCAGTTTAGAATTCCGGAATTACATTATCTTTTAGTGACAACTTTATAATACTGGGATCAGTTTAGAATTCCGCAATTACATTATTTTTTAGTGACAACTTTATAATACTGGGATCAGTTTAGAATTCCGGAATTATATCATCTTTTAGTGACAACTTTATAATACTGGGATCAGTTTAGAATTCCTCAATTACATTATCTTTTAGTGACAACTTTATAATACTGGGATCAGTTTAGAATTCCGCAATTACATTATCTTTTAGTGACAACTTTATAATACTGGGATCAGTTTAGAATTCCTCAATTACATTATTTTTTGTGACAACTTTATAATACTGGGATCAATTTAGAATTCCGGAATTACATTAACTTTTTGTGACAATTTTATAAAACTGGGATCAGTTGAGAATTCCGGAATCACATTTTTTTTTTTGTAATAATTTTAAAATACAGATATCAGTTGAGAATTCCGGAATTACATTATCTTTTTGTAATAATTTTAAAATACTGGGATCAGTTGAGAATTCAGGAATCACATTAACTCTTTGTGACAGTTTTATAACACTGGGGTCAGTTTAGAATGCTGAAATCAAGTTATCGTATTTTGACATTTTTACAGCACTGGAATCATTTTAAAACTATGAGATGGTTGACCCGTCTTGTTATCAGCTTACTATAATGTTTTGATTCGGTTACCGTCAACACTTCGAGAATCAATCTCTAGGCTACTCAGTGAAGCAATGTTATCTACACATAAACTGTACAAGGAGAGTAAAGATCACGACTAGAGTGGAAGGCCTAGGCTTAAGAGATGGAAGAAGAAGTCATGAAGTCAAAATCATTTTGCTGTTAGCCTTGGGTTTTCATCATTTCTTGTTTTCGTTTGTTTTATGCCACTGAAAAATTAATATGATATATTGGTGGATTCGACTCTCTGTGATCAAACTGTGGCATGTTTGTGTGACATTATGTGTGACTGCATAATCTATGATCAATAAACTGATCATAAAAAGATCTTCTTATGTCTTTGGTATCAAACAACAGCACGCCACCAACAGTAGGGTTCAAAAGTCAGGACTTTAAACTCGCTCACTAAAGGCGAGAGGTTACGTCCTGGCTGATCCTGTGAGGAGAAAATCTCTATTTAAGGCCCTTCTTGATCTTCTGAGAGGACGCTGCGGCTAGACGTTTCTGGCGATGAGTATTACGGAGATGAAGAAGATGGAGAGATTACGATGAAGGTAATAATGGTGGCGATGATGATGGTGGTGGCGATGATGATGATGGTGATAATGATGATGTTGTTGTTGATGATGATAATGATGATGATGATGGTGATGATAATGATAATGATGGTGGTGGGGATGATGATGATGATGGTGGAGATCATGATGATGATGGTGGTGGTGGTGAGGATGATGATGATGATGATGATGATGATGATAGTGGTGATGACGATTATGATCATGATGATGATGGTGATGGTGGGGATGATGATGCTGATGATAGTGGTGATGATGATGATGGTGGTGGTGGTGGTGAGGATGATGGTGTGATAGTGATGACGATGATGATGGTGGAGATCATGATGATGTTGGTGGTGGTGGTGAGGATGATATTAGTGGTGGTGATTATGATGATAATGATGATGGTGTTGATGATGATGATGATGATGATGATGATGATAATGATGATGATGATGATGATGGTGATGATAATGATGATAGTGGTGATGATGATGATGATGATGATGATGATAATGATGATGATGATGATGGTGGAGATCATGATGATGATGGTGGTGGTGGTGAGGATGACGATGATGATGATGATGATAGTGGTGATGACGATTATGATCATGATGATGATGGTGATGGTGATGGTGGGGATGATGATGCTGATGATAGTGGTGATGATGATGATGGTGGTGGTGGTGGTGAAGATGATGGTGTGATAGTGATGACGATGATGATGGTGGAGATCATGATGATGATGGTGGTGGTGGTGAGGATGATATTAGTGGTGGTGATTATGATGATAATGATGATGGTGTTGTTGATGATGATGATGATGATGACGATGGTGATGATGGTGGTGATGATGATGATGATGATGGTTGTGGTGGTGATGATGATGGTGATGAAAGTGGTGATGATGATGATGGTGGTGGTGGTGGTGGTGGTGGTGATGATGATGATGATGATGATAATGATAATGGTGTTGTTGATGATGATGATGATGATGATGGTGGTGGTGGTGGTGATGATGATGATGATGGTGATGATGGTGGTGGTGATGATGATGATAATGATGATGGTGGTGGTGATGATGATAATGATGATGGTGATGATGATGATGGTGGTGGTGTTGGTGGGGAAGATGATGGTGATGATAGTGGTGAGGATAATGATGATGGTGGAGATCATGATAATGATGGTGGTGGTGGTGGTGGTGGTGGTGGTGGTGAGGATGATGATGATGATGATGATCATGATGATGATGACGATGATGATGATGCTGGTGGTGGTGATAATGAGGGTGTTGGTGGTGGTGAGGATGATGATGATGATGATGATGATGATGAGGAGGACGATAATGAGGCTAATGAGGATTACTTATAATAAATGATGGTGATAATGTTTTCGAGGGTTTGCACATATTTGACTAAAATGAGGGATGTTCTCATTATTTAAACAAGGGTAACAGTAAGAGAATATAACTTTTCAAAGACACTCGAAAAAAACTTTATCAACCATTTCATAAAGTCAAGAATGAACGCATAGTTAGCATAATAAAAAATTATCATGTTACAAGGAATTTAGCAGCCAAATCGTTATTACTATAACCGATTGAAAACTATCTTCCAGGGAAAACATATCTTAAAAAAAGCTTAGATCAGGAGCACTTGCACATGAGGTTCGTAAATCAACATTTATTATTCTGTTTTGGTTTGCTGCCCATTATTTTCTCGTGACAGTTTGCAAACACAGCTTAGCAGGTTTTAATTTCTTGTTTTTAATTGGTCGACAATTTTTTTCTGCAACCTTTTCCCCTATCCCCGCCCCATTCCCCCCTCCCCCCAAAGATGTATCAGTTACGTTATCCGTGACCGTTTCAGATGAATTATCTTCCGGGTTGTGCTTTTTCTTGGTACACACTAAGTCTTCTGCCATTTTTTTTCTTTTTTCTCTCATTTACTCTCTGTACTTGTCTACTTGTCTGCCAATCAATTCTTGTGTCTATCTGTCTGTCTGTCTGCAACTATTTGAGTCTGTCTGTCCCTGTGTCTGTCTTTTTCATTATGTATATACCTCTCCGCTTCTGTTAATCTGAGTCGTCCGTCTGTCTGTCTTCATCTGTCTAGCTGTCAATCTATCTCTTTATCTATATACCTATCAATCTATCTATCTATCTATCCATCTATCTATTTATCTACAAAACACCGACTTAAGATTATGAATACTTTCAAATTGGCAAAACGAAACTAAAATTCAATTAAAGTCTCATTCCCTCGCCCTCTCCGCCCAAAATCAAAAAAAAAAATTTGCTGCTGTTCGTGAAAGTTGAGAGGTTAAGGAGATAAACTTTCGCATCCTGTTTGATTTTTGATGAGTCAATTTTTTGTTTGACATAAACAGTGGGGTTTTTTTTTAGCTTTAAACAGTACACATTGAAAGCTTAAATTAATAAAACATTCAGTAGTTCTTCGTGGAGGAGTGTTTTACTCTATTGGGCATTAGTTGAATTTAAATAATCCAAAGATTAACGAAATATTAGGACATCTTCGTAGGAAAATCGCAGTAGACGAATATCCATGCACCAGACTAAAAGATCTTAAGCATAGATTCAAGGAGGTGAGACCTGCGCTTGTAAACTGATCGATTTAATGCCTAGATCTACACTGAAAGCAGAAATCACCTGTTAATGACTGGAGAATTTTGATTTTTGATGTTTGGCCATATGAAGCTTGTTGCCACGGTTTACTATCTGTTTTTGTCTAAAACTGAATGGCATCAAGCTCTCTTAGGGAAACAAGCGAACGCTAGGAAACACTTCCTTGTTTTTAACTTCCCGATTTTTCATAAGACAAAATGTAGCGTTGCGTTGGCTTTCCTATTTTAAGAATCATACAAGTGCGCTGGACAAAAACAAGGAAGATTATGGGACAAAAACTTGGACTGCATTGCCGATTTTAGATTACTTTATATTTGCCGCAATGTCTTAATATGGAGAGTAGAAAAATAACAATTTCGTTTCTTTCTATCCCATTTCATCCAACTTTTTATTTGACATAATAAATTTCTATAGCTGTATTATATCTGAATATCGGAAATAATAATTTCCAGAACGGCTGAATATATCGACATTTTTTGGTTTGGAAAGAGAGATCTCGGGACGTTAAAAATGAATAACTTCTGGAAATTTGTTGGTGTTTTTTTTTTTTTTTTTTTGTTCCTTTAATTAAAAACTAGGAAAAAATTGTAGTAATGTAATAATCATGAAATATTTTAAACTATGCAATAATTCGGAAGCAAATGTTTTAAAAAGTCTAGACTTCTTAATTCTAAAAGCCTAAAAGTCGAAGACGCTGTTTAAGTATAAGAAAACAGTTGCTTCTGTATTTTCCCGTTGTATTTTTAGAAGTCAAATCAATGGTAATAAAATAGGCCATGTCTACCAATAACATCTATGCTACTGGTTTTTGTTTTGTTTTTAAGTCACTGGTGTAGATACCTATTAAGAGCTTAAGAGATTTAGATATTATCCAGTGTTAGCTCTATTACGTCCAGAGCTAGGTCGAGCCCTATTTTGACGCCGCGCATGAGGCTGCTATAACGGCAGTAAACCGTTTGGGTCTAAACAGTTTCCGTTAGTGAACGGAACCCCACACTATGAAATAAAGAGCATCCTTGGATCAAATCCGACAAAACACTATAGACTCCAGTCTTTCTGGAACAATATAACTTTGACTCCAGGCCTGGACCTAAATTCCATTCTCAATCAGGATTTTAATGATTTCGAAGCAGCGAGGAGATTATTTACACAGTTTGTATAATGATTCACAGCGACTCTTTGCAAGATTCAGGCTATACCACATTCAGGTAGCTTGTGCTTTGGAGTTGAATTTGGTGTTTACGAAAGAATGGAAATCAATATAGTTGTGAGCATTGTCCTTTCTGTACATTACACATAAAAAATGAACTCCTTACTTTTTTCGACATTCATGAGGACACGATGTCAGCAAAATCAAACTACATGGATTGTAGTAACTAGTTCAACGCTAACTCTAATATTTGGCAAATTGACCTATGGAGCTTTAAATAAACCTGGAGTGGGCAGCCTCTCCATCTTGTTACCTAGAGAGCCATGCAAGTGAAAGGTTCTATATAGCGCGGATTGCCCAGTCACATAATCTCCAAGAGTATTGGTTGTTGATAGATGTAGCGTCCATAACAAGCGAAGGGTCAACAGACTCTAGCGAGACTTCAATAGAGCTGTGAGATTAGAAAAAAAGGATTCCACCATTTATGTCGTTATAGTAGAATAACGAAGCAAGTTCTTTTTTTCCCTTTTTTACAAATAACTAGACTCATAAAGATTTGCGCACTTTCTAAATTCCCGACAAATATATTTTTATTGTGTAGCGTTTACAATAAAACTGCTAAAGACCATAATAATGTATGGCGAGATGAATTTACCAAGTCCCTCTTATATTTTATAGATATGTTGACAAGAAGCAACAAGCAGCTAGCAATACCTCTCCACTAAACATAGAAATTTTTATGGTAAGATATGTGGAAACCCCTCGTGTATACATGCCTAAGCTTTCGAAGGAAGGTACATTTTTATCAGTGTTGTGTTTTTCAACAACCAAACATTTTGAAATCAAAACCAAACATCACATTAGTGCTGTATTCTTTTCCTAAAATTGCCCATATACTTTTCAACAAGGCTTGAAATAGCCATTAAAAGGTCGATCTATGCCTTTTCAGTTTTCTTATGTCCAAATTCTGTACAGAAAAGGTAGTCGAAGGAGATGACTGTGTCTTTTCTACAAACGTTTGTGTCACTTGTGGTATTTGGGGCTTTCTCTATAGTTGTGCTATTCTTCTTTCTCACTTTTTTTCTCATCTGCTAAGGTTTCCCCTTCATTACCACAGTTCTTTGGGAGCTACAATTGATTTTCAATCTT
>JAWDGP010005804.1:392500-417500 GCA_033675545.1 Elysia crispata
TCTGTTCTTTCAGTTCTTGAATATTATCACCAAGTTCTGCCTCATGTGCTCTGCAGCCAGTCTCGCTGTGTATTTTTTTTTTTAGAAATACAAAAGAGAATAACCCCAAATCTCTTTATAAACATTGCATTATGTATAACACACCTGTACAAGGTTTTCCAGCATTTCTGTATTATCAGGTCTCGCAAGCTTTGGCCTGTGGCTTTGTCTAACGAAGACTCGGAGAGGTCTCTGCTGATCTAGATCTACTTTTATTATACTTGGCTGGTTGCCAACTGGTTTATGAAAGCCTGCGCCGTCCGCGGGTTGTGAGTGTGTGAGTGTGAGTGTGTGTGTGCCTGTGCGTGTGTGTGCTGGAGATAAAGAGTTGATGATTCAGATCAAAATCAGGCCTTTCAGGTCGAAAATGAATTTCTAGCCAAGTTATGTAGATGGACGTTTTAAAGGTACAGCTTGTGTTTCGGTGTAGGAGGACGGTCTGTTTAATTAACTTGTGTATGGAGCTTAGAAAAAGCTTTAACAGCATAATAAATTCTTCACTTTATAGTGAGTGTAGGCTTGCAGGACTAAGATGGGACGACAGAAAGATTTCGTAAAGAAAATATGCAGAAACAGTTGGATCTTTAAAAAGAGAAATAGATCCACAAACAGGCAAACAGAATGAGAGAGGGAGAGATAGAGAGGGTTACCGACAAGTAGAAAAAAAAAAGAGAGAGATAATGTCAAAAGAAGGGGAGAGATAGAGAGAGAGAGAGAGGCTTATCGCGAAGAAGAAAAAAAGAGTGAAAATGTCAAAAGACAGGGAGAGATATAGATAGATAGAGAGAGAGAGAGAGAGTATTGAAGATGTCAAGGAGAGTATTCTAGTAAAATATATTGCCAGAAACCCTGGCTCCAGTTTGCAGAGATGGTTATGCTCAGAAACGTAAAATGGTGAAGTTTCATAAATCATACTATATAGGTAATAACAATATCGAAGGTATAATATTGATATCTATGTTTGATGAATGTCGTTGAATAAGCTACAGATCTATAATGTTTTAAAAGTTGTTCGGCGTTATTAGATTTATAGTGTTGGCAATAATGCTATCCACAAAAACATGCCCCAAAATCTTTAATTATATTTTTATAATTATTTTCACTTTACACAGCTTGCAGCGGGGTTCGAATTTTTATTTAAGTATAACAGTGTAACTTGATAAGGATGACTGAAAAGTCTCCACTTGCATAAAAGGTTTTCTTTTTTTCTTTTTTTTTTTCTTTTTTTTTTCTTTTTAGTAATTAATTGTTCCGTTATTTATCCATTCATGGGCCGTATCTTTATTGACACTTCAAGAAAATAATATGTGAGCCACAATTTTTTGGCCAATGAAGTTACAAAAAAATTTTAAAAGAACAACATGAGAAGAGTATAAAACTTTCATTTCATTTTGTGTTTTATTTCCTTTAAAATCCATAGGCAAGTCGCAATGATAATACTAAATCCAGGTCTCTGTAACTGATATTGTAAAATATTTGAAGAAAGAAATGGCATGAAGCTATTGAGAAAAAACGAAATTTAAAAAACTCATCACCTTAGAACTGACGTAGGAAACCTGGTCGGGAGATATAGGCGAGGCGAAGAGGATGGCAAGGTGATTTTAAATAAGTTTGTAATTAAATTATAGTTTATGTTATGCAGGATCGAAAGCATATCACGAACTCTCTCTCTCTCTCTCTCTCTCTCTCTCTCTCTCTCTCTCTCTCTCTCTCTCTCTCTCTCTCTCTCTCTCTCTCTCTCTCTCTCTCTCTTTCTCTCTCTCTCTCTCTCTCTCTCTCTCTCTTTCTCTCTCTCTCTCTCTCTCTCTTTCTCTCTCTCTTTCTCTCTCTCTATTTCTCTCTCTCTCTCTCTCTCTCTTTCTCTCTCTCACTCACTCTCTCTCTCTCTCTTTCTCTCTCTCTCTCTCTCTCTCTCTCTCTCTCTCTCTCTCTCTCTCTCTCTCTCTCTCTCTCTCTCTCTCTCTCTCTCTCTCTCTCTCTCTCTCTCTCTCTCTCTCTCTCTCTCTCTCTCTCTCTCTCTCTCTCTCTCTCTCTCTCTCTCTCTCTCTCCATATCAATCTATCCATCGCTCTATCTATCTCTCTTTCTATGTGTCCCTTTTATTCTTTTCTAAAAAATATCTAGGCAGTCAAATAGATCATAATTATTACATCTATTTTTCTTCCTTTCTTTCTAAATCTCTCCCTCTGTCTTTCTCCTGTTATGCTCCTTTTTTTTTTAATTCTCTTACATAATTTTTGCTCTGTCTCCTTTGTTTTTGTTTTTTTCCTCCTGCGCTCTTTCTCTCTGTCTTTATTTTCTGAGCTCATATATTTGTCTGTTTCACTTCTACAGCTTTTTGTGTAATTTTCTAAAGGCCCAAAATTGTCACAAGCGCCATTTCCTTCACGTATGATTAAATAAATTTTTTTTTAAATTCTGCTAAAACGTAATTAAAGGAATTTAGTGAAATCTCAAAGATGAAAGCGGTACAAAATGTGTGAGAAAACGAGAAACATACTGTGTTACAGAGGAAACAATAGAATGCTTGTTTCTTATTTGGTGGAGTAAACGAATGGTCGGTTTAAAAAAATATTAAATCAATTTGTCTGTCGCCCACTCCAAATGAGTCGCATGTGTCCCACACCACATTTAAAAGTTTTGATATTTAGATCAACGTTTCCTTCCCAGTGGAGATATCGTATAAAATAACTATTATTCTTTAATGACAGATTAGTTTTTACATTTCGAATTTATTCAAATAACGAGATTTTTCTACTTTCAACTTCCTTAATTTTTCTAAATTTAAATATTCCGATATCTGACTGTTCAGAGCTTGTTTTGAGATATGAAGTATATAAACGTTATTCCCCGGCAGTGAAAGTCTTCCAAGTGTCTGATAAATGTCTTTTAAGGTTAAGCAATCAGCCTAGCTAACAAACTAAATAAACAAGAGTTTGTCAAACAACTTATTTCAAATCTTTAATTGGTAGATTCCTTAGTCAAATACTCAAGCCTTTGTGGGTCGCACCCCCTCAGAAGGAAGCCATATTTCATCTTACTCAACTTCCACAACCCATAGAGCAAATTATTCCTATCTAGAGGGATGAACATAAAAACCAAGTTATGCAAAAAACTCAACATTATTTTTTTTAAAATGCAATGATTAAATTATAGGATTGGAAATGGTAGGACACAATTAAAGCCAAGGATCCAGACCATGAAATCTGTGGCAGCAGATGTGCAGTAGTCACCGAGCGGGACATAACTGTCGCAAATCATTTAACAACAAATCTAATACGTAAAGCGTTTCCACTTCATTTGGTAGACAAGAATGAATTTTCAATGTTTCTAACTTAATTTTTCTGGGCCAAAGTGATGGGAGTTCACTCCAGCTCACATGATATTCTGATTTATGTCGAAGAGACAATGCGAGACAGAGACAGCCAGACAGAGAGGTAACTCTTAAATTTTAAATCTCTCCCTCTCTTTCAGTCTCTGTCTTTGTCTCTGTCTCTCTTTCTCTGTCTCTGTGTATTTTTTAAAGACAAAACAAAAAGAAACAAAAAATAGAAAAAGAAATTAAACACATCGCGTGTTTCACAAGTTTTCTATTTAAGCATAAAAGAGATGATCTAACTATGTAAAAATTGATCATTTAATCTTGGCAAGGAGAAAAAAAAATTGCACATTACTAGTTTAAAGTTAAATTCAGTAATCTTCTCAATGTATATATATATATATATACATATATACACATACGTATATATATATATATATATATATATATATATATATATATATCTTGTTTGGTTTCTTTGTAACGTTTCTGTTTCTCTAATCATTTTGCCATTCTGAGTTCAATTTTCGCTCGTTCTGACTTAGCAACATTTTTCCTTGAAGAGAGAACTATTTCACTTGCTCATTTTGCAAACTGTTGCTTCAGCTCAGCATTGCTCGGCATGTAGCTCTAGTTTTCTTTACCAATATTATTCATGTTGGGATTTTTTTTCCTCTGAGAGCAGAATCTTTTTTACTTGGAGGAAAAAAAGATTTTCCTACATTCTTGGATATGTTTTTGCTGAACGGTGGGTTCAATCATGTTTTTTTTTTTTTCATTTTTTTTATTCTGTTAGTTTTGTCCAAATGTAAAGCTGTATCATAACCCCTTTTCTAAGCTCATCATCAAATACAAGAGCGCTTTTCTAAAATATTGTGTCGCCATTTGTCGAGTATAACTATGCATAAATATACTTTCATACTTTGTTCCTCAAGGTGATAAATTTTGAGGAAGGCCGATACCAACACTGCCACCAGTCATCAACAAAGATTGATGTCACAAACCAGCAGGAGAACTCAAACTCAAAACCAAGAACGTCCTCGACCATCTGAGGTCAATAGCAGAAGACAGAATATAGTAGAGGAGACTGTCAGCGACCATCTGAGGTCAATAGCAGAAGACAGAACACAGTGGAGGAGACTATCAGCGACCATCTGAGGTCAATAGCAGAAGACAGAAACACAGTGGAGGAGACTATCAGCGAACTTTCGAGAGGCAGCCGAGGCGTCCAAGTCGTAGCACTAAGATGTGAACAGCGATATAGAGATAGGCGTATGCTAAAACGATTGATGATATCTTCTGATGATGATTTACATCGGAAGGTGGAGAATCACTCTGCTGGTCATTACTTTTCGAGTTTCTGTGCGACTTTTGGCCCATGACTTACTCCTCGAACCGAGTGTTGGTCAGGCAAAGCTGATAATGTTTTTGTTGGATTCGATTTTTATCTGGAAGTAAATGTTTTTGACAGTAGTTTGTGCGTATGTGTTTCGGTGATAGATTTAATCATCTCAATACAATTCAACATTTCTATCAAGACACTTGACTTGTGGAACAAGTTCACAGGTTTGCTTCCCTATCGAAACTTCGTTTTTTGACGTCACAGAAAGACCTTCTGAGAGTCATTATGCAGACAGCCACGAAGATAATTTTTATTTATTCACGTGTAAAAAGTAAAATTACGATAATTGTATTCTAAATGAAAGCTGAGTCTCGTTTTCAATATCCTTGAAACATTTTAAGTCGATCTTTTGTGTTATTCTATGGCCTGTATTTTTTTTTCCTCATCTGTTTTACTCACAATTTTTGTCAGCGTTTGTTAGGGGATAAAATTCTACTTTTTATGGGTTGGTTGACCTACATCTTTGAGACTGTGATTTGTTAATAGTTATGAACTAATCGACTCATAATGATTATGTTAGATTCCTTGTGCTCTGCAAATAGTGTATTTCTCTGCTCATCATCTCTTCAATAACATTAACAAACCAAACTTTTTTCTCATTTATTTGAAACACCTAGTAAACTTATGTCTCTAGCAAATTTCTCTCTCTTATAATTATATAAGTAAAACTTCATGATATTTATTTATCTATATTTTTATCCACCTATCTATCTATCAATCAATCAAATTTTTCCCTCTAGTTTTGATTATCTGTTAACACTATTCCTATTTATGAAGTTCAACGATTCTTGATTTTTGCTGGGTTATTTGTACATCCATCCATCCTTCTTTCTCAAAATCTGTTTTTGTATCTTTCTTTTTATGTTTCTATCTGCAAATTTCATGTACCGGTACAAAACCTGGATTAACTTATGATACATACGTTTAGAAGTACACATATAATCATTAGCAGTTTCATATTCACAAGGTTGAATGATTAGAAAAATAGATACAAAAAATAAATAAATGATTAAATAAAAATAGGCAGACAGATAGAGTGATTCATTAAAAAATAGACCGAAAGACAAAGATAAGATGGTAGAAAGATAAAAAGATTGAAAGACATATAAAATGTAAAAAACAGATAGAGCAACAGATGGATAAATAAATAAATAGGTAGATAGATAGATAGATAATGAAAATTTAAAATATAAATATGTGTGTGTATATATATATATATATATATTACAGTCAAACCTGACAACTAGTCATTTATGGGAACAGCCTGAAAATTCAGTCGTTCACAATTAATTCCTGTTTTGATCGGGCATTTCCAGGAATGTTTTATTTCAGGCATTCTTGGAGAGTGAGTGGAAGTGAAAGCCTCAGATTTCCAGTTTTTCCTGGTTGTTATTTTCACCACAAGCCACAGTATATAAACAATTAGATAGAAAAATAGATAATCAAAGGGGTAGATAGGTAAGTAGTCAGACAGATGAAAGATATGTATGTAATACTATAAATAGATAGATAGGCAAATATATAGATGGATATATAGATATATTCATAAATACATTTGCAGAGATGGATAGATAGACAGATGGATATGTAGATGTATAGGAATTAGATGATTAAGTCGGAAGAAAAATCTAAAAAAGGAGAGAGACCCCGATAGATAATTAAGGGCCCTAATTTGAGTGATTTTGTTTTGATAGTAGAAGTCAGAGTCTCTTTGATCCGCAGATAGAAAGTTCAATGACATCATATTAATTTCCTTAATGGTCGAAGACAACTTCTTTCTTTTCTTAGAATGAAACTATATTTTCTAGCCTTTCATGCTCAGAGAGAGAGAGAGAGAGAGAGAGAGAGAGAGAGAGAGAGAGAGAGAGAGAGAGAGAGAGAGAGAGAGAGAGAGAGAGAGAGAGAGAGAGAAATCAAGTTTTGAAACCAAAAAAATCACTTAAGTATCTCTTAATTTCAGGCGTCAGGGAAAGAAAAGAAAATCAATTGACCAATTCACTTGAAAGCCATCTTAATTTGAATTTATTACAGCCAAGATTCGTTTCTTTCGCCAAAGCTATAGGAGAGCTCCATCCAGTAATTGAAGTAATTATTCGATCTTACGACACTTAAATAACTCTCACCTTATTTTTTCTTCTCTATCTTCTGTGTGTATATTTCTAAACCACCACTCCTAACATTTATAAAAGTGCAAGTACGGTATTGCTTTATCAAAACTACTGCTGCTGCTACTACTACTACTACTACTACTACTACTACTACTACTACTACTACTACTACTACTACTACTACTACTACTACTACTACTACTACTTCTACTTTTACTACTACTGCTACTACTACTGTTGGTGATAAAAAATACCACTACTGCAACAACAACAACAACAACAACAACTACTACTACTACTACTACTACTACTACTACTACTACTACTACTACTACTACTACTACTACTACTACTACTACTACTACTACTACTACTACTACTACTACTACTACTACTACTACTACTACTACTACTACTACTACTACTACTACTACTACTACTACTATTACTACTATCATTACTGCTTCCACTACTACTACTTCTACTTTTACTACTACTGTTACTACTACTGTTGGTGATAAAAAATACCACTACTACAACAACAACAATAACAACAACAACAACAACTACTACTACTACTACTACTACTACTACTACTACTACTACTACTACTACTACTACTACTACTACTACTATTATTAATACTACTTCTACTACTACTACAACTACTACTACTACTACTACTACTACTACTACTACTACTACTACTACTACTACTACAACTACTACTGCTACTACTTTTACTAGTACTACTACTTTTACTACTACTGCTACTGCTACTTTTAGTGATAAAAAATACCACTACTACAACAACAACAACAACTGCTACTACTACTACTACTACTACTACTACTACTACTACTACTACTACTACTACTACTACTACTACTACTACTACTACCACCACCACCACCACCACCGCTACTACTTCTGTTATTTATATACCACGGGGCTTAGAGTATTAGTTATATTCCTACTGTGTCTATCGCTATTTCAAATGATCTTTTCTCACTGCTTCTACCACTACAGAAGTTTCACTTACTGCTACCAACTATTATTATTAGAAGAAGCCCTAAGTTAAACGAAACATCTATAGCCATCAACAAATCGATAAAATGTTAAATAACTCAAAGCAATTCAATACCATTAAAGCCTGTAGTTTCAATCTTTGGTTACTCTAAACCTTTTAGAGTACAAGACATACATTGTTTTCTATTTACCTTGGTCAAAAACAGCCGCTTTGGTAAACACAGCTCACTACAACATACAGTCACAAGATTAGTTCATCTTAAGGTTTTATAGACTGGTATTGAATGACTTCAGTTAGTTCTTTTCTTTTCAACTCATTTCCCCCGTGTTTAACTCGAAAGTCTGTCAATTATTGCTTTCAATCTATAAGATGGCAAAAAAATGAAATAAAAGGTATTTCATCATCCAAAGTTGAAATAATCAAATGAATTTTAAGAAAACTGAACAGGAGTTTCGCTTCAACTCTCTCTCTCTCTCTCTCTCTCTCTCTCTCTCTCTCTCTCTCTCTCTCTCTCTCTCTCTCTCTCTCTCTCTCTCTCTCTCTCTCTCTCTCTCTCTCTCTCTCTCTCTCTCTCTCTCTCTCTCTCTCTCTCTCTCTCTCTCTCTCTATATATATATATATATATATATATATATATATATATATATATGTATATATATATTTATCTAGAAATTTTTTTCCTACCTATTCATTGCTTTGTTCTTTTAATTACACAACTATCAGATTGAATGTATCTGTCCAACTGTTTCATGTATATATTGCTCTATCAATCTTTTTATTCATTTATCAAAGTTTGTCTGTCCAAAAGTGAACGGAGCATGAAGCTGGGGTTCGAAAATCTTGTAAAACTTAAAATATTGGGGAAATGAGAGGAGCAAAACTTGCAGAATCTTTATGCAGGGAAACAACAACCCGGGGTTACCTTATATAAATAGATCTTAAACAAATAAAAAGATAATAATAATAATAATAATAATAATAATAATAATAATAATAATAATAATAATAATAATAATAATAATAATAATAATAATAATAATAATAATAATAATAATAATAAAATACTGAGGCCTTTAGCAAGATATCGGGTTTTCCTACTATTTACTCTCTCTGTTGTGGAAAAATTGGTATTGCTTTTGAATTAATCATGTTTGTTATTATTGTTGTTGATGTTGTTGATGTTAATGTCTATGGCGAGGATGCTGTTGTTGGTTTAATTTTTTTTTTTCAAACATTGATATAATACTTTTGTCTTATTATGTCCACCAGGGATCATACTTTTTCTTTAATCGACCTCTTTGATCCTTTTATAAAGTAATTATTTTGTTATAATTTTTGTCACGGTAACAGAAACTCATTCCTCAAGTTAAAAAAAATTAAAACCTAAGTCAAAGCTTTAGAAAATACAAATCTTTAATAGCAAAGATTTTATGGGTCAGAAAATTGAAATACAATTCAACAACCCAGTGCGTGTATATAGATCTAATATATAAGTTTATATTTTCTGAATAGAAAGAAGGAGAATGTCTGAACGAAGCCTGCTATATTTATAATGGTGGGCAGTGGAGTGTTTCGCTTTTAGAGTTTTAAGTTTTGAAAGTCGCCTCTTACGAAGTTCATTCTTGTCTGTAAAGGTTGCAAACTCTTATCAGTTTTCTTTCATACTAACGGAATCTGGGCCACTAGCGAATGAAAGTGTTTTATTGAATTACATAAGGGGTTCATTTCGTTGCTTTTTTCTTTTACCTTTATTGTCTTCCGAAACGGGCAAAAAAAATGTGGTCGATTTTTTTTTGTTTTGTTTTTGTTTTTGTTTTTTTGTTTTTTTGGGGGAGGAGATGCTATTAAATAGGTCAACCAGTTGTCAAACGCTTTTTCTCTCTTATTTATTCCGCTCCTAAATTTTCTCCTCTTGACATCGAGTAACCTCAACAAACCGAAAAAAAAACTTACGAAAGAAAAAAGGATGCAACAGTTAGCCTGGTTGTGACATGGTCAGCTCGTCCATGGGCTGAGGAAAAGTCGAATAGCTGGAACAAGGTTTCTCTACCGATTCTAAACAATTTATTACATGCTTTGCGATCAAAATGAAGCTAGAGATTGGATTAATTGCGACGATTTTTCGACTTATATTCGGTTCATTTTTAATTCTCTCGTAGAGGCCGGTTAGAAAATAGAACCAGCGGTGACGTAACACTTTTTCTCACTATTACGAAACCTTTTTAAGCGTTATTGTTTTGCTTGTGACTTATTTTGAATAATCCCACACATGCACAAGAGTTGAGAAATATCTGGTTGTTTCAACTTTGATATTTCATTGGTTTCAGGATTTCGTCCCACTTGGTTTTTCAACCCGGATCTTTATTAATAATTATCTTGATTCGTAAAAATCCTAATCTATTTTTAGAACCGTTAGACTCTCATTATGATATAAATGCAAATAAAAGAATGTCCCGCTATGCTATGAGCGTAAAATGATCATAAAAGGATATCTTAATAGAGTGGAAAAGAACAGTAGTAGCTGTTTCCTAGTATTGATAAATCTTTTTATAAAACAAATTATTATTTCCTTTATTACGCGGGAAAACTTTCTGAGAGTGCAAATTTGTTTTATTATTCTATACCGCTAAGATTCTTCCCAAAAATTTGTTTTGTTTTGGGTTTCTTTGGTTTTTTTTAATTTCTTTTGTTTGTTTTGTGTTTTTATTGTTGTTGTTGTTGTTGTTGCTTTTTTTATATATGCTCTGTTCAGTTCATTTCATATGATGATTATGGCGGGGGTTGACTGTGGAGCAGTCAACTGCATCACGAGAAAAGATACAACATAATAAACAATTCCTGTAACCGCATTATCTTAACTTTATAGCGGGAGCCAAAAGATACAACATAATAAACACTTCCTGTAACCGCATTATCTTAACTTTATAGCGGCAGCCAAAAGATACAACATAATAAACACTTCCTGTAACCGCATTATCTTAACTTTATAGCGGCAGCCAAAAGATACAACATAATAAACAATTCCTGTAACCGCATTATCTTAACTTTATAGCGGGAGCCAAAAGATACAACATAATAAACAGTTCCTGTAACCGCATTATCTTAACTTTATAGCGGGAGCCAAAAGATACAACATAATAGACAGTTCCTGTAACCGCGTTATCTTAACTTTATAGCGGGAGCCAAAAGATACAACATAATAGACAGTTCCTGTAACCGCATTATCTTAACTTTATAGCGGGAGCCAAAAGATACAACATAATAAACAGTTCCTGTAACCGCATTATCTTAACTTTATAGCGGGAGCCAAAAGATACAACATAATAAACAGTTCCTGTAACCGCGTTATCTTAACTTTATAGCGGGAGCCAAAAGAACCAAAAACTTTGGGCAGCTTACCCAGGGTATATTATTAACGCCTCACAAAAGCAATATCTGACCAACATTACTATGTCCTACCGAGGCGTGTTTGAATGAGGCCCCAAGTAGTCTAACCAACTAGGGATCTAACACTTACAGTATCTGATACACCTTGACTTAGTATGAAGAGAGATTTTTGTAAAGCCATGCAACATAATTGTGTAATCTCTGTTTATATTTGATGCAGTATTCCAAATAAACTCTATCTTTTTTCATAATTTTAGAATGCGACTACTAATATTATTTGAACATAAAAAGTAAGATTTTTCTAATACCACAAAGGTTTCTATGTTCCATTGATAGAATCTTTTCTTTTTTTTTTCCTTCTGTGTTTTTTTTTGTTTCCTGTTGATCTCATCCTCTTATCCATTGTTCTTGTGATCCAAACAGACCAGGCAGGTTACAACGCTGCGAGGTCTTTGTCGTGATCTGGGCAGAGACACAGAACACTCGTGACTGTAAATTAACTGATCAAATAGATAAGTAGATTAGACTTGAATGACTTGAGGGCTAAACACACGGTGTTGAAATAATCATTATTGTTGAATTCTTGTTTTGTTTCATTACAATGGTTATCGATTGGTTGCGTTTAATCTTAACCAGGTCTGCTTGTTGAGTTATAAGCTTATTATAGCCAGTTAGCGGCTATCTGTTTACGATCCCCCTATAGACATGGGTATTGGATATTGATTAGGCGATTGGTTAATTAATTGAAGATTTTTTTTATTTGTTCGTTATATACTAAATCATTCCAAATTGGATGCTGATCACCTAGTTGATGCACGATTTCGATAAAACTCCAGACATAATAAGATACTTGGCTCTACTCTTTAACACAAATCGGGACCATGGCTTGACTCGAACCCCGCCCAGTGGATCTCAGAGCAGACGTTCTACTCAGCAATCACCATCACTTTCATCTGTCCGAGACCCAAACCTGAAACCTGAAACCTCAAACTTACGGGAAATAGATGTTCCCTGGTAACAAACCCGAGAAATGTTTTCACGACGGATGCAGCACAAGTCATCGTCAAACATCAAGGAAAGGACCTGCTTGGAAATTTATAATAAGCAGCAAGCTTATTGATCTCGATCTGAGCTCAAATCTCTCAGCTAGGCTTAGTTTATCGATTAAGAAATTTGAAATCACATGGTTTTCAATGAAACTTGAATCAAAGTAAATGAAAAGTTTATGCCCATTAAAAAGGCCGTGTTCCATCATTAGCGAATCATTATGATTTATATCAGAGGAGAAGATCGATAGTTGTACTGCTTGTATATCGATTCTACTGCTTTTTGATCCTTGCAATAAAATGGGAAAAAATTTAATATCGTAATTTTGCGAAAAATCGAATATTTTCGAGCTTCTTATAAATTGTATATGCTATGGGAATCCGTTTAGTCGCAAGATTTCGGTATTGGGTTAGTGTTCGTATTAATTGAATTCAAAAAATTCTTTCCAACCACTGAAAGTTAACTGCTCTGGTGTGTATACGCTGCATATTTAAGTTTTTAGGATGATATCACATTGTTTCTGTCATAGATTTCAACTATAAGATAATCATTGAAGAGACAAAGTTTCAAAAATTAAATTGCCTTTCAATAATTGAGGTCATGGAATAGTACCATAATTTATCCCGAACAAAAACCTACTGAGAACAATTTTGTTTTTATTTTGTTTTTTTACCTTTCACATTCACTGTCAAGATTGAGGGTTTTTATACTCTGTGTATCTCCTCAGTATACACGCTTTTCCATCATATATATATATATATATATATATATATATATATATATATATATATATATAGAGAGAGAGAGAGAGAGAGAGAGAGAGAGAGAGAGAGATAGATAGATAGATAGAAAGGGAGATAGTTCGCATATAAGTTGGAATAATTGATAAGAGTGCTCAACTGTGAGAGCTTTTCATAGATATAGAAGACCTTACCTTAAATAGATAAAAAGATAGATAGATAGATAGATAGATAGATATAGATATAGATATAGATAGATAGATAGATAGATAGATAGATAGATAGATAGATAGATAGATAGATAGATAGATAGATAGATAGATAGATAGATAGATAGATAGATAGATAGATAGATAGATAGATAGATAGATAGATAGACAGATAAATAGATAGATAGATAGATAGATAGATAGATAGATAGATAGATAGATAGATAGATAGATAGATAGATAGATAGATAGATAGATAGATAGATAGACAGAAAATCATTTATTGTGGTGGGTCTCGAGTGTATTATAAGTATCACTGTCGGTCTCTAGTGCATTACACTATTGTGATTGACTAGTGTTTCAAAGGTAGTGTCACTCTTGTGATTGCCTGGGGTCTTAAAACAGTGTCACTATCGTGGTTGCTTGGGTATCCTACGTAATGTTACTCTGGTGACTGAATGGGTCTCCAGTGCAGTACCATTCTGGTGACTGACTTGAGTCTCCAATGTGATGTCACAATAATGATTGACTTCAGTCTCCAGTGTGATGTCACAATAATGATTGACTTCAGTTTTCAGTGTGATGTCACAATAATGATTGACTTCAGTTTCCAGTGTGATGTCACAATAATGATTGACTTCAGTTTCCAGTGTGTTATCCCAGTAAAGATTGACTGCAGTCTCCAGTGTGATGTCACAATAATGATTGACTTCAGTCTCCGGTGATGACACAATGATTGATTTTATTCTCCAATATAATGCCACAGTAATGATTGACTTCAGTTTCCAGTGTGATGTCACAATAATGATTGATTTCAGTCTCCACTGTGATGTCACAATAATGATTGATTTCAGTCTCCAGTGTGATGTCACAGTAATGATTGACTTCAGTATCCAGTGTGTTATCCCAGTAATGATTGACTTCAGTCTCCAGTGTGATGTCACAGTAATGATTGACTTCAGTTTCCAGTGTGTTATCCCAGTAATGATTGACTTCAGTCTCCAGTGTGATGTCACAATGATTGATTTCAGTTTCCACTGTGATGTCACAATGATTGATTTCAGTTTCCAGTGTGATGTCACAATGATTGACTTCAGTTTCCAGTGTGTTATCCCAGTAATGATTGACTTCAGTCTCCAGTGTGATGTCACAATGATTGATTTCAGTTTCCAGTGTGATGTCACAGTAATGATTAACTAATGCCTCCAAGGTAATGCCTCTGGCGATTGAATGAGGGTCTCCAAGATAGTGTTACTCTAGTGATTGATTGGGCCTCCAATGTAGTTCACACCGATGATTGATTGAGTCTCTAGTGTAGTTCACACTGATGAATGATTGAGTCTCTAGTGTAGTTCACACCGATGATTGATTGAGTCTCTAGTGTAGTTCACTCTGATGATTGATTGAGTCTCTTGGGTAATGTTTCTCTGGTGATTGACTGGGATCTTCCTTGTAGTTCACACAGATGATTGACTGAGTCTGTAGTGTAGTTCACAAAGATGATTAAATGAGTCTCTTGTTTAGTATCATTCTGATCATTGATTGAGTCTCTTGTGCAGTGTCACTTTGGAGATTGACTGGGGTCTTCATTGTAGTTCACACAGACGATTGATTGAGTCTCTAGTGTAGTTCACAAAGATGATTGATTGAGCCTCTAGTGTAGTTCACAAAGATGATCGATTGAGCCTCTAGTGTAGTTCACAAAGATGATCGATTTAGTCTCTAGTGTAGTTCACAAAGATGATCGATTGAGTCTCTAGTGCAGTGCACACTGATGATTGACTGAGTCTCTAGTGTAGTTCACAAAGATGATCGATTGAGTCTCTAGTGTAGTTCACAAAGATGATTGATTGAGTCTCTAGTGTAGTTCACAAAGATGATCGATTGAGTCTCTAGTGTAGTTCACAAAGATGATTGATTGAGCCTCTAGTGTAGTTCACAAAGATGATCGATTGAGTCTCTAGTGTAGTTCACAAAGATGATCGATTGAGTCTCTAGTGTAGTTCACAAAGATGATCGATTGAGCCTCTAGTGTAGTTCACAAAGATGATCGATTGAGTCTCTAGTGTAGTTCACAAAGATGATCGATTGAGTCTCTAGTGTAGTTCACACAGATGATCGATTGAGCCTCTAGTGTAGTTCACAAAGATGATCGATTGAGCCTCTAGTGTAGTTCACACAGATGATCGATTGAGCCTCTAGTGTAGTTCACAAAGATGATCGATTGAGTCTCTAGTGTAGTTCACACAGATGATCGATTGAGCCTCTAGTGTAGTTCACACAGATGATCGATTGAGTCTCTAGTGTAGTTCACACTATTGATTGATTGAGTCTCTATATATATAACCATAACTAAGATAAAAAAAAAAGACAGTGAACACTTTGGCTTAACTTCTGATAGTTGTATGAAGGCAAATTTTATCGATTTAGCAAGAAGAGTTAAAGTAAACGTTTTGAAAAAAACTTATATAAATATAGTATATTCCTCAAAATTTTTGTTCATAAATTTATTGCTGCTACCTATGTATTTTTTTTTTTCATGTTTATTACCTTGTTATCATTTAGTTATTTACCTACTTTCTGAGGTAAGAATCACTTATTGAACCTCTTTATGTAAGTAGCTCTTTATTCAAAACTTTTGAATATTCAACTTTTTTTCATAACTTCAAGATTTATTTAACACGCATTTACTGAATTGCATACTGATGTGCTAACTTACTCAATTATTTACTCACTTTACTTTTTAAAACATTTTACCTTTTTTTGTCTGTTTCTAGCATATTTAATTATCTAATTACTCTCCTTTTATTTACTTATTCATATACTTAGTATATGTTTGTTTTATTATATTCTTCGTTTACTTACTCTTTCAATCAATAATTGAGTCGCTTGATTTTCATTTTGCTCTACTTCTTTCTTTAATTTTCTTTTCCGTCATATAAAATTATTGTCTATCTACCTGCTAGTTTATTAAATTGTTCTTAGTTTATTAATGACAACTGATTAAAATCCAACGATTTTCATACTTAGCTATTCTTATTCTTATTTAACGCGTTATTTAGCCAACTACTCTCTATTAGTTTCTAACTCAACTTCGCCTCTGCCATCAAACTGCTGCTTTGTTCTTCACACATGGGATATGCCTGGTTATTTCAAACTCTATGTGATGTGGAAATGTGTATGGGGGAAATAAAAGCCAGACTCATAGAATGGAGCATACAGGAACTGAATCTAAATAGCTTTGCAGAACGGTTTAACCCTACTTATCTGTATTACCAGCTTTTTCTAAGCTCAATTCCTTGTGTTTCACAACACGAAATGTAGATTGCTCGCAATGCTAAGGTTTACGAGTCTTCTTCTCCAAAACAATCTAACACGAGATAAAATTGCGGATAACAAACTATGTACAATAAGAGTAAGACGAACTGTAGACATATTAAGGACAGCAAGCATTCTACAATATACAACTGTTGTGTAGCCCATCAGTCTATAATTTTTATAGATGCTTTTCTCTGTTGATATGAATATAAAAAAGCCGTGCTTGTATTTTATATGAATTATGATGCATTATGTTTATAATTTTCTAATGACACCCGTGATTGAGTAAACCCTGTTTACTTTTCACAACTATCTTATATATCCAGAAGCCACAGAGTCTCTTTTTATACTGGGAAATGTTTAATATTTGGGCTTTTTCCTCCCCCCCCCCCACACACACACACACTCAAAAATTATTAATCCAACAAAATGAAATCTTTCAATCCATCATTTAAAATATAATTAAATTCTCCCTCTGCATACCAAAACCAATTTAGTTCTATATGAGAGCATAACAACTGCTGATCATTAAGCATTATTAGCATTTCTTTCATTTCGCGTTCAACCTGTAGCCCACTACCTATTCTGTAGATCACAAGACTCTTCCATAAGAGTAACAACATTAGGTTTGTTTAATACCAAACGAGCAAACTTCAGTCTATGCATCGGTCTTGCTAACTTTAGTGCAGTGTTTTTTTACATAGTTATTCGCCTATGTTTTAATCACTAATTAATTTAAACACATTATGTGCGTGCTTCCTCATGTATTTAGTGATAAACTTCCTTTGTTTTTTTTGGTTTTTTTGGTGGGAGGGGGTTACGTTTTTTACTTGACTATCTCTCTATTTTTTTATTTGTCTCTTTCTTGATTAATTATTCATTTAATTAAAAAAAAAAAGTTAATTTTCTCATTTATTCGCTTTTAAGAACATTACCGAACAAGATGCATTAAAAGAAACCTACTTGCATAATTTTTCCTATACTTGATTACTCACTTGTTCACCCATTAAATTATTTGTTTAGTTACCTACCTGTTTACCGCTTAACTTATTCAGCCCTGCACCTATTTTCTTTTCACGTTACAGCTTACTAAGGCTACTTTTTACGCATTTACTTTTGTATTTACTTATTTATTAATTTACTTACCTATTTTCTCCATGATGAACTTGCTTATTATTTTTTACTTAATTATTTTCTCACTTTTATACATATTGTAACTTACTTGCTTCTTCGCTTCCTTGCCTAAATACTGACTTGGTTATAAAATCACCTTCTTTAATAATCTAATTTATTTTCTACGTACTTCCTCACTAATTTAGCTTTTTACGCACTTTCTTGCTTATTTACTTATTTGTTTAATTAACTATCACCTTACTTACTTATTTACTGCTTTGCTTACTTATTTAATTAAACTACCAACTTCAAATTTTACTAACTCGCTTTTTTAACTTACTTATGATTTTGCTAATTTTCCTACAGGCTTATCAACCAATTTACTTATTTACCTGCATACCTATTTACCTGTTTACTTATTTAATTATTGAAATGACTTACATAAATATTGCATACTTATTTCCTTGCCTCCTTACTTTCTTATTTGTATGTGCTTACCTAGTTACCAAATTAATTTCCTAACAACTGTCTAATTTAGTGTCTTTATTCAATTTTAAATATTTAACTACTTAATTATCTACTTACTTAATCTTTCATGCACTTAATCACTTGCTTATCTATTTTCTTACGTTCACGTAATTGCTTATTTGCTTGCTTGCTTGCTTACTTACTTTAACATTTTCTCAAGTATTTCCTTAAAGGTTTACCTACTTGTTATTTTATTATGAAATACTTATATTTTTTTTATTACCCTCTTACTTACTATACTACCTTACTTCCTAGATTCTTGTTTACTTACTTTTTTACTTGCTAATTAACTGACGTATTTACTTATTTCGGTAGTACCTCGCATACTTCCATATTATATTATTTATAGCTGCTCTCATACTGTCGTACCAACATACATGCTTACTTGCTTACGAACCTTCTTACTTGCCTTCCATCTAACGTACTGATATATCACTTCCACACTTATTTCCATACCTACTCGCCTTCTTACTAACTTATTTATTCTGTTTGCTTTCCTTACTTATCACGTTCATATATTCTTTAGTTTAATTATTTAGTCATTATTTTATAAAAATGCAAACACACACACGACCATTTATACTCTTTAACTTGCTTTAACGTATTTATATATAATTTTTTTTTTTTTTTGCCTTTGATTATTTTTGTGTGTGCTCTTTTTTTGGGCTACTTTTTGTTGCTACACCAATAAATTCTCTGTAATATATTAATTCGTTCTCAATTATATTCTGCCTTACTTCATAATTTTTCTCAATGTAATCTCTTACCTACTCAATCATTTTTACTTACTCAGTAACTAATCACTTCACTCATTTATTTATTCCCTTACTTACTTTCTTATTTATTCATTCATTTACTTTCTCATTTATTTTGTTATAAACTCACTCATTTACTTGTTTACTCACTCACTTGACTTAGTATTAACTTACACACTTACTTTATTATTCACTCACTCATTTACTTACTCACTTATTTACTGACTCTCTCACCTAATGTTCACTCACTTATTTAATTGCTTTTTTACTTCCTCACTCACTTGCTAACCAAACATTCAAGAGTTTTCTCAAAGCATATCAAAATGCTCTTTATTTGCTCTTCAAAGACACTCTATTAAGCAAATGTTTCAGACTGTTTTAATTAAATCGTTTATTTCCTTAGTTCAAAGTTGAAACTTTTCGTAAATTTGTTCCATAGAGAGTTAGCCACGACCCGGATCCATGCTGGTATAACGTATTGGCAGCAGCCTGAAGTTTCTTTAATTTATTTTTCTTTCACTTCTACCGACTACCATTATGCTGGTATAACGTATGCACAGCAGCCTGAGGTTTCTTTAGTTTATTTTTCTTTCATTTCTACAGACTATCATTATGCTGGTATAACGTATTCACAGCAGCTTGAGGTTTCTTTAATTTATTTTTCTTTCACTTCTACAGACTATCATTATGCTGGTATAACGTATTCACAGCAGCCTGAGGTTTCTTTAATTTTTCTTTCACTTCTACAGACTATCATTATGCTGGTATAACGTATTGGCAGCAGCCTGAGGTTTCTTTAATTTTTCTTTCACTTCTACAGACTATCATTATGCTGGTATAACGTATTGGCAGCAGCCTGAGGTTTCTTTAATTTATTTTTCTTTCACTTCTACAGACTATCATTATGCTGGTATAACGTATTCACAGCAGCCTGAGGTTTCTTTAATTTTTCTTTCACTTCTACAGACTATCATTATGCTGGTATAACGTATTGGCAGCAGCCTGAGGTTTCTTTAATTTTTCTTTCACTTCTACAGACTATCATTATGCTGGTATAACGTATTGGCAGCAGCCTGAGGTTTCTTTAATTTATTTTTCTTTCACTTCTACAGACTATCATTATGCTGGTATAACGTATTGGCAGCAGCCTGAGTTTTCTTTAATTTATTTTTCTTTCCCTTCTACAGACTATCATTTTTGATTGCCAGTGGACGGGATCATAGCTGCTCAGTTTGTAAACCTGTTTCAGCTTCTTTGTTATTTTTCTCAGAGTTTGAGTGGTGAATGAACAGCTCAGGAAGGATTAGCTCGGGTTCTTTTCATTCTCGAGGGAAGTAGTGCTGGTTATTCTCTTTAAAATCTTCCTGCTTTGCTCTTCTTTACATTTCTCTGGAGCCTACATTCCCAATAGAGAATGTGTTTAACTTCTCTAGAATAATTATTTCAGCATGAGTGAAGCAGATTAGTGCAAGATAGTGAGGGTCCTCAGAGATAATTGATACACGGTATCCTAGATGTAGTATCATTTTGACTGAAAAAAAGTCTCAAAGTAGTGGCGTAGATATTTGGAATGGTATAAATCTTATGAGTTTTTGCGGTATCCAAACTTATGGACATAATATATATTGATTATATAGTAAAATCTAGAATTTCATTAGATTTCTATAAGGTCTACATCTTTTCCCATTAAAGTTTTTGTTTTTCCACACATGGATTGTGGTTCGAGAATCGTGGATTCTTCCATGCTAGAATTGACCAATCAGTTAATTATCGTGACCCAGTTCTCAAATTTTGCCTAAGTCTTGCTGTTTTTCATTTAGGCATAGTTTTTTATGGCAAAACAGTTAAATTTGTATTTTCCGGAATTATTTCAAGGTCCTTTCAAACACGCAGAAAATACTTAAGATTTCCCCGAGAAGAGACAAAAACTTGTTCTGGCTGATGAGAGTTTCTGTTATTTGTATGAACATGATGATAAGCTTTTAAAACAGTTCGGAGTATTACAAAATTAGCTAAGAATTGTTTATTAAGGAAGCTTGCGAGCCTCACAGTCCAACTCGTACATATCCTTTTCTTATACAGAGTATTAATCTTGAGTAGGACGAGATCTGAGCTTCTTGTATAAAGAATGAATCTATCATGATGCACACAGTTATCGTCTATTTATAGGATTCATTTTATATTAGCTAAGTGGTCTGGTTATTTTCAGGTCTGCTAGATACTACTTCCGGGACACCATTTGACCTTTTGACCTCATTTTTATACTTCACTGTATGAACAACACAAAAAATCCCCATTAAATCCAAAGAAATTTATTGAGAGAAGTATTTCTTGTCAGAAGGCATTGCATGCAATTATTTTCATTTATCAGTTGAGGAAATGCCAGGAAAGATCAGAAGCAAGTAGAACTCTAATTGCAGCATAATTTACTGTAAAAAGAAAAGCAAAAAAAAATCTTTTCACAGTTTAAGAAAATGGTCTATTCATAGACACCAAAACTATTTTTTTGTTTTTTTATCTAATTATTTGCCATTTGAAATTAATAATTGTATGATTTATTTCTAATTGTTTTGCTAAATGCACTTTAGTTTCTTTACCGTTATTTGAACTTTATCAAGATAGGGCTACGTGGTTGTATTATACTTTATTACAATAATAGTTATGAATAATTTCTCCTACAAATGTCAACTAGCTCAAATAATCGTTTAAGTTTTCTAATGTGAGAACCGCTCTAGACCTGTACGTATGACATTTCTAAAAGCTGCAAGGTAGGTGAGACCCTTTTCCAGGAAATAACAGCCATCTAAAAATTTCTGAGATGTCCAAATAACTTTCCAAAAAAAAGCAAAACGTTTCTATTGTGACTGAATAAAAGGCAAAAACAACGATTTCTAGTTACTACAATGTTGTCATTGATATTCGAACAAGCTAAAAACTAATTCCCTCGCACAAATGCTTCAGAAAAAAAATAGCATCATTACTTCCTCATTTCTCTCTCTCCCCCCCCCCCCCCCCCACCCCCCCCCGTTTTTTTTTTTTTTTTTTTTGTTAAGAAACGACAATTCGACAGTACGGTTATTGAGAAAGTAAACAACCCAAATCTAGCATTTCTAGCTCTCAACATTAACATGCAAGTCTAGATAATTGCAAAAACAAAAATCAGGGAAACACCTTTTAAGGAAGACTCGCAAACGTCCCTAATGTTCACAGAAATAATAATCGAAACGGCTTTTTTTTTTTTTTGTCCATTTTTTTTTTTTTTTTTTTTTTTTTTTTTTTTTTTGGGGGGGGGTGCATTCGGAGAAGCACTGAACCAGGATCGTACTGGGTACAAGAGTTATGACCGCATGTCGTTGTTGATATGCAGTCATGAAGGGGATTGAATATCAATCTTTTAAACGCAGCTCTCATAAAAAGCAATCGCTTTAATAAATGTGTGTAATAGGGGAGGTATAGTTGGATCTTTTTGCAACTATACTCGGAGATTCTTAGAAAAATAAAACAAATAGATTTTATTTTTTGTTTATTACGCGTGTCTCATGTTTCTTACTATAGACATATAAAAAAAATTACATTTCTTGCATTCTGTATTAAATTATCAGATAATTTTTTAACTCTGAATGCATGAAATTGTTTTTATCAACGACAGAGACGGAAAAATAATTATTGAAACAGTCAATGCCACTTTTCTTTTGTTTTCTTTTTTTTTTTTGTTTTTAAATAATTTTTGTATTTTTCAAATTAAAGAATAACTTCAGAAAAAACGTGCGAGGTTTTGGCTTTTTTAATAAACTAACGAAAATTTTCCAACGACTGTAAGGCAATTTCTATATGTTGTAATTTTTCTACGCATTTATAATTTCTGGTTCTTGATATCACTTTCATAATCTTTGTCAGGGTAAAAAAAACAACGGCAAGTAGAGAAAATCTTTTCTTAAAAAAAGCTTCTTAAATGCTAATGCAAAGAAGTACATTATATACAGCTGGAACTATACCATATCCAGTGAAATTCTATTCTTAAAAAAAAAAAAAACTCTAAAATGCTAATACAAAGAAGTATATTATATACAGCTGGAATTCCATCATATTCAGTTACTATATTACATCCTCAGATCATCTGACCTTTCATATACTTGGAGCGAGGCTCGTTCAACCAGTGCAAATACCTGCTGCCATCGTAAATAATTTGGATCAAAGAAAAAAATCCACAGGTAAACAGGGCTCAAACGCAAATGCCTGTGTTTTAAAGCTCTCCATATAAAGAAAACCCCATGGTTGTACTAGTCTATGTAACACTTTGTATCTTCCGGTAATCGCAGTGAAATAAGCGGTGAAACCCATTTTTAATATAATTGCTTTTCAAAATTGCTATACAGCACTGGTTGCGAATGTTCAGGGATCTGAAGTAAATGTTAGAGAAAACAAAATGAAGAAATCAATCGAAGACAAGAGCAAGAAATATTTTATAGATCTGTATATCAGTGTTATAATACAGACGAAGACTTAGAGCCTCTAGCGGAAACAAGGGGAGAGTGAGGCTTAATATAATTATTATGGAAAACCGGCTAAGAATGGACCTCATAATCTATCACAGATACTCCGTTGGAAAGCTATGTCATTGAACAATCGCATGAGGTGCGAAAAAACGCACTGCCTTGTGAGAATTCATAGTTCCAATTTTTCTTAACTTACATCATTCTGAATATTCAAAAGAATCTACAAATACTACGAAATAAATTTTGGTTTTCCAAATTTTTTAAAGCAAATGTACATAAGTTAGAGTTAAAATTTTTGTGTCTCTTCTACGGAAAATTCTCAAAAATAATCGTTTTCAACACAGGGCTTAAAGAAAATAGAACTTGAGAGAACATTGTATTAACATATCCTTCACGTAATGCTGACCAACTTCATTCCGGAGAAATTGATTGGTCATGTATTCATCAATTCAGTGACTGACATTTGGCTTAGAGCGGTGGCACGGCATCACAAAGGTTCGCTAGAGAATCGATACATGCGGAAGTAAAAATCAACCAGTTATATATTCTAAAAGGATTTATTTATCTTTCTATTAGGCTTATGTAACACGAGAGCGAATGAGCAGTTAATTTAAATGCGGCGTATGGTTGTCCGTAGGCAAATAGCGAAAAAGCCTCATTATCATGACTTGTAGGCGCTGAAAAATAGAACAGCTATGAGTGCCGCAAAGCTTTTGTGTTCGAACCTGTCTAGTCTTGTAGTGAGCCTTTAGACAGATCTTAAAATAGATAAAGATTTTCCGTATTGAGCCATGGATCAGATTGAGCTCTCTCTGAATGTTAGCAAAACGTCATTGTGATTTAAGATTACTTTGAAAAGGGGAAACCGAATAGTGTTCTACTTCCCTTATCTGTTTACAGATTTCTTTAAACCCTTATTAGAAGAGTGCCAAGTTTCCCATAAACTGTTTAAAGTGCGGGTAGGTGCGCTGCCCAAAGATATTCCTGGCTGCTGTACTTCAAGGATTATAAGTGTTTAAAACTATTTGTAAGAAGATTTCGGGTTTACAAAAATAGCTATCTGTTCTTATTTTGAAGAAGGATGGCTGTTTTGATACAGAATGATGGCTATCACGAATTTTTCTCTTTTCTCGTTACGTTATAATTTATTAAAAAAAAAAAGTACCATGAAACATTTAGTTCGTTAAGTAGATTTACTGGGTGATTTTAAAGGGCAAAGAAATTAGATTTTGGCAATTTAAAGTCTTGACTTAAGAGAAGAAAAAGCATTCGTAAGAGGTTTTTGTGAGAGTGTTTATAAGATTTGAAAAGCATTTCCTAACTATCGGTCAGAGTCTGGAATAAAAATACAAAGGCGCTCATTTTTAGTGCTTCATAAAACAGATTCTAATGCGATTTGTAATGTTTAGTCTTTGCAATCTTTGCTGTCATCATTATCCTAGGGATTTACATTACTTAGAGGCAATAAGAAGACTTTGCTACTGCGCTAAATCCTCATCTAAATATAGA
>JAWDGP010005804.1:422500-542814 GCA_033675545.1 Elysia crispata
TTGTCATCATCATCATCATCGTTACTATTATTATTATTATTATTATTATTATTATTATTATTATTATTATTATTATTATTATTATTATTATTATTATTATTATTATTATTATTATTATTATTATTATTATTATTATTACTATTATTAATAATATTGTTATTATTATTTTACTATTTTCTACGATTTTTATCATTATTTTGACTACTACTAAATAAATTTTCATAATTATTATTTTTGTCAATATTATTGATTTAGGCTATCACTATAATTCTAAAATATTATCTAGTGGTCAGTAAGTTAGGTTGAAAATGAGAAGATGAGCTTTATCCCTTCCTCACCGTACTCAAAATAAATGTCGCAAGAGCCGTGTTGAACTAATGAGTTCTGTTTAAGATTAAAAATACATACACTGAAAATGATATAAGATATGAATAAGAAATGAAAAATCTTCTCTGATATAAGATTGATGTAGATTTCCAATTATCTTGCTCTGCTTCTTGTTCATTAAACCTAAAAAAAAAAAAAACCTAAACAAACAAATTTGCTAATTTTTTCTGCGAAAGAGAAAAGAAAGGTATACATGAAAAAGATATTAATAGTCAGATTTTATATTTGCGATCCAAGATTTTGCATGCGTTATTGCAGAGCAATTTCCTATATTGCTGGGCTCGCAGCTTCTTTCGTGTAGGTCGGTGTCCAATTTCACCTCTGACGTCAGAAAGTAAACTACACATATCTCCAAAGCTTCGTTTTTAATATAGGAAATCGAATAATTCTGGGGTTTCCCAATCTGTTTTGTTTTTTGTTGTTTTTTTAATCCTTTTAAACGCCTATTAAATGCTGTGAATCTTCGCATTAAGTGCATAAAAGAGCATGACCTTGCGAGAATTCGTAGTCACGCAATGATGCAAACCTACATGATAATGATTGTTTTTTTAAAAATCTGCAGATAGATTGTGGTTAACTACTCCTATTTCTTGTAATAACTAGGTATACAAAAAGCAACTGATTTGCTTCGAAATTTTGTAGGAAAATAAAATGACATTGTTTTATTATGCATTACTGGTGTTTAAAATATTATTATTATATTATTAAAATATGTAACCAATAAGTGTTTTCTCTATGTGTATGTGATTATAATCTTTGAATTATTATTTTAATTGCAAACAATAAATTTTAATGCTTATGGTCAATTCTTCACATTCAGTTTTTAATATTAAGAATTATTTACTTTCAAATCTTATTGGGGAAAAATTATGTATATTTAACTGATTGTGTATCTGAGACCAAACTTTTATTGTGGTTTTAAAATTTGGGTTGAATCAAGTTTGAGATTAAAATTGAAACAATTTTAATTTGGCTCTGATTTTAATTTTAAAAAAGAGCTTTCTAGTAACAGCTGGAGTCCGGGTTAAAAAAAAAATCCCTCCTTCTCTCTAATTATTTTCGTCGTCATCACCATCACCATTATCATCAATATCGGTAGCATCATCTTCGTTATTATTGTCAACATCATTACCAAAATCATTATAAATGCATCATCATCGTCAACAGCAGCAGCAACAGTCGTGCCTTACAAGCCCTGTCCACCCTTTATGAGGATAATATAAAGAACCAAAACAATAAAACTTCCATTTATTCAGTAGTTCTGTCAGGGACGACCTTCGTGGACATTCCTGCCTCCTTCTTGCTGTCTCTTCCCAGTGCTTCAGGTATTTCTCTCACCCTGTTACAGTGACCTGGTGAGTTGCATCGGAGAACAATTCTAGCGGAGCCTCCCTACTTGCTGTCTCTTCCCAGTGCTTCAGGTATTTCTCTCACCCTGTTACAGTGACCTGGTGAGTTGCATCGGAGAACAATTCTAGCGGAGCCTCCCTACTTGCTGTCTCTTCCCAGTGCTTCAGGTATTTCTCTCACCCTGTTACAGTGACCTGGTGAGTTGCATCGGAGAACAATTCTAGCGGAGCCTCCCTACTTGCTGTCTCTTCCCAGTGCTTCAGGTATTTCTCTCACCCTGTTACAGTGACCTGGTGAGTTGCATCGGAGAACAATTCTAGCGGAGCCTCCCTACTTGCTGTCTCTTCCCAGTGCTTCAGGTATTTCTCTCACCCTGTTACAGTGACCTGGTGAGTTGCATCGGAGAACAATTCTAGCGGAGCCTCCCTACTTGCTGTCTCTTCCCAGTGCTTCAGGTATTTCTCTCACCCTGTTACAGTGACCTGGTGAGTTGCATCGGAGAACAATTCTAGCGGAGCCTCCCTACTTGCTGTCTCTTCCCAGTGCTTCAGGTATTTCTCTCACCCTGTTACAGTGACCTGGTGAGTTGCATCGGAGAACAATTCTAGCGGAGCCTCCCTACTTGCTGTCTCTTCCCAGTGCTTCAGGTATTTCTCTCACCCTGTTACAGTGACCTGGTGAGTTGCATCGGAGAACAATTCTAGCGGAGCCTCCCTACTTGCTGTCTCTTCCCAGTGCTTCAGGTATTTCTCTCACCCTGTTACAGTGACCTGGTGAGTTGCATCGGAGAACAATTCTAGCGGAGCCTCCCTACTTGCTGTCTCTTCCCAGTGCTTCAGGTATTTCTCTCACCCTGTTACAGTGACCTTGTGAGTTGCATCGGAGAACAATTCTAGTGGAGCCTCCTTCTTGCTTCTTTAGAGTTCGAATTCCTTGTCTTCCGTGAAATCTTCATTAAGCTTTGACCTGATGTTGACCTCAGAGGATTTTGAGTTGCATGACATTTTGTCTGCTTATCCATTGGGTTTGCTGATTTTTTTTTTTTATTTTTGTTTTCTGAACAAGAAGCTGTTTAAACGAAAAATATTTTCGTCACTTTCGCAGGACTATAGTAAAAAAAAATGCGGACATGATAATTATTCAAGGAGATAATCCCTATTTTCGGTATTGAGAAACTCCTGCGATCTTTGTAAGTCCTATCCACCGATTCCTGGTCCTCATTCTGGTGTCTCCTACATACAGCACTGCCTCCATATCTAGGTACCGTGTACAGAGCATTCCAGCACACCTGCACACCTACAAACTATCCAATACAGTTTTAAAATGGATGTGTAAAAATTATGTTTCTTGAGAAGTACAATGTTTTCTTAGTTTCTAGAATAATTTTATTCGGAAACACTCACTTTTTGTCTTTTCTTTATGCACTTTCAAACTTTCTTAGATGCATTTTAAATTGTTCGACTAAATCGTCATGTCAATACGATGGAAAAGTTTTACAATAATTGCGAATAAAAGTTTTTATCATTAGCAAAGGGCTCCAGTCTATATCCTCCATTGGCTCTTAATGTTGTCGTTTGAATATGTAACAAGAGCCATGATTCTCTAAAGGCTTTATTTCTTTTGTTTCTCTGCCTTAGATGCGTGTTTCGTTTGCCCGAAATCGTTCCACTCTATTTTGATTTAAAAACTTGTAACCAGGCTTGAAAAGGACTTTAATTCATCATTCTTGATTTTGGTTATTAGGTTTCTCATTTTTAAAGTTGGGCGGCAACAGTGTCTAATAATACCTTAGGAGTTAAGCTACATGTATCCTCTTTTTTCAAAAAAAAATGTTTCAAATAACGCTTGGTCAAATATTCACTAGAATTGTTTACGTCTGCTTTCATAACTTTTGATGAGGTTGCATTGTGCTGTGAGAGTTGAGTCCTTTGATTAGGATTACGTCCTAGAATTTCCTGGGATCTGACGTCATCACCGGAAACTCCAGTCAGGGATCGAACCCATGCTCTGATCCTGATCCCCTCATTGCTCTCCGGAGGGAAACGTTAAGTTTTACATTATTTGTTTTTGAAACTTCATTGATAGTGATTCAGAAATGGCATGAAATTCAAGTTCTTTTTCAGAAACGGCGGTGTGATTGATTTTTCTTAAAGGAAATTCATCTCTTTCTTCAACCAAGTTTAAGTAATTTGTGATTTTTGTAGGGTTTTTTTTTTAAAACAATGTCAGTTAATCATTTTCTCTGCGCCATTTTTAGCTCTTTCCAGCTCTTTTTAAACTACTGATATTAAAATCAGAGGTGAGAAATGCACTTTACATACTTCAAATGGTCATTGGACAGTGGTCATAACTTGCAAGGACGGAGCATAACCATACTATAAGTTTCTGTGAAACGACATTTCCTATAACAATAGACCAATGTTTTAACCGCACTTTGTGTACTTGGTATTTGTGATTTTTGCACTGGGTAATATCATTAATTTCTCTTGTTTCTTCTTCTTCTTCTTCTTCTTCTTCTTCTTCTTCTTCTTCTTCTTCTTCTTCTTCTTCTTCTTCTTCTTCTTCTTCTTCTTCTTCTTCTTCTTCTTCTTCTTCTTCTTCTTCTTCTTCTTCTTCTTGTCAGCGGTTCTCTTTGGGAGGCGATGCTTCTTGAATCATTCCGCGGGATGGCACTGAATCTTCTGCCAGTTTTCCAGCTTGGGTTGTTTCCAGTCAAGTGTTGCACGCCATACTCCCATCTTTTGAGTGACATTCCTTTTCCTCTTTTGCCCTCAAAATTTTTACAAGATTATTAATTTTGCTCAAAAGTTTCATAGAGTTTGCTGAACTCTTCTTACGTCCTGTAGGAGTGTTGTTGACATAATGCTAAATCGCGTCAGCACATCTTTGTTTGAAACTTTTTCTATCCAGGATATTCTCAGACTTTTTTTTAATAACATTTCATTCAGAAAATTGATTGTGATCTTTTTTACGTCAGTTTCGTTTACAATCCATGCTTCACGTCAAAAATGGCAGTTGGAAATATAACAGTTGTCAAGATTCACAATTTTGTAGTATTAATTACATGAACAAAAAACTTTAAATTCTATAGAAATTCTATATATGCTGTCCGACTCTTTTATTGCTTTGCATTTCCGTAATTTTATAGTCATCATACGTTTTCAATGTCTTCATGGAGCCAGGTATCCTACATTCAACTTGTTAGGCTACTACTAGGGCCTACCCAGTACCCAGTATGTATGATCTAGGCCTAAGCTTCCTAATTGAGACTTGTTCGGCCAGAAGACAGCTTGGGGTGTGTTCGGAAGATTAATGAATTCAGAACTGAAATTGAATTTAATAGAAACAATAATTTACATGTGAGATTAAATCTGTATACTACATGGCTTCATTTCTTAAGGCTGTCTATGAAAGAATCCAGAAATATTGGCATCCGGCTGTTTGTTGTTTTTTTTAGTTGTTATTGGTTTGTTTTTTTGTGTGTGTGTTTTATTTTTCTCAAATATGTTTTTGGTGTTCAGCTATCGTTACTATCGATAGTAAAGCCTTTAAAGGTGACTAAAACCAATGATTTATAGGTGCTTAGGCAGCAGCCTTGTCCAGCATGGAATGGTCAAGCCCAAAACCGACCAGATGTCATGCTTCATGTCCCCACGATCTACCAACTAAGCTTTTTGATACCCATTGGACGGAATCTTTCCACATTCAATTCTATCATTTCCATCTCTCTCTCTCTCTCTCTCTCTCTCTCTCTCTCTCTCTCTCTCTCTATATATATATATATATATATATATATATATATATATATATATATATATATCTTTCTCGTGTCTCTGAATTTTTATAGATATTAAAACCCCCACCAAATAAGAAAAAAAGGAAACAACAAAAAGAACGACGACGACTTACAGCAAGCAAACACAAACTTAAGGAGTTCTATCATGATTGTAAGGTCTTGTCTCTAGTATCAAATTAATTTTTGTGCCAGAGGCAGACATAATGTATACTATTTTTTATTTGCAGCATAAGAAGAAAAAAAAAAAACAACTTAGGTCTAATTTTCTTCGTATTCTTTGATAAGAAAAGTGTTTGCAGACTCTGCAAAGAAGATAAAAGATTACTTATGCAAAATCTAAGAAAACTGTGAGATTCGCGTTTTTATAATGGTGCAATCTTCTCAGATTTTGCCCTGGTAAATACCATTTCCAATAATCTGGCTGGTCGATAGTTTTATCTATGATAGACGAGAGGGGGTAGAGGCCTCTGCCTATTTTTCTTTCTTTCTTTTTTTTTTCTTTTTATCATAGTGTTCGCGAAGCCTTTGCCTGTGCTACGCCTTGCGAGTCTTTGACCCAAGCTAACAACTAAACCTCAAAACGTCACATCCGCCCCTCCACAAAACTGACAACAAACGAAGCCGCCATGATCACAAGAAAACGCCTGTTTTCAGACCAAGATTCTGAAGGTAAATGTCGTATTAAAGTGGGTTAAACTAGTTTGAATATAATATTGATGTATTTAAAAATGATTTTCCGACATGTTCAAAGCAATATGATTATTTTTCTTGCTCTATTTTACCCAGATTCTATACGTATTTATGACAATATTCACAAATTTTAGCCCTTTTTTTGTGTGAAGTTTCGGTGACGGTGACCGATTCGGCGGGGCGGAGCGAGTCCGAAATTAGAGCAACTGCATTCGCCAGGCCACCTCAGTTTCTAGGCCTAGATTTGATCTGAGTAAGCGCGGCCGTGTGTGTAACACACCACATCCCATACACCTCGATTTAGATCTAGATCTAGATCAAGAATCTAAAAGTAAAACAGATCCAATCAATTAAACAAGATGAAAAGAAAATAGGAAAAGAATGATCAAGAATCTCTAAGAATATTTGTTAGATTTTGATCTGGATCTAGATCTATTATAGGTATGAATTTTGTTCTCATGTTAATTATGTGCCTATTAGCTAGACCAGATCATCATTTACATTAGATCTAGTCTAGATCTCTAATCTTGTAGACATGAGCTTATATGTATCTTGCTAATAGACTAGGTCTCCGCCTATTACCATCTAGTACCTATTAGATTCTAGATGTATTTCAAGTCTTGCATTTTTATGATTTATAGATCTAATCGTACATTTTTAGCTATAGATAGAACTTAGAAGCCTAATTAAAAGGCTGTAAGGACCATATTTCCTGTTATCTATATATAGATCCAGATGATTACTAGATCTAGTTATTGTTGCATTCTCCAAGGCTATCACATGTTGGCTATCAGATGTATTTGGCAGTTTTCAAGAAAATCTTGAAGAATTTTCACTACAATAATATTATAATTATTGCATTCTTATGGTTAACCTTGTGATATAAAAAAAGGCCTGTATCAGTAATTCTCATGTACATGTTTAATATTTAGTTTTTTTTCAAAACACGAGAAGAAATTTTGTATACATGTTGCAGTTGTGTATAAACCCTCTTATTTTATTATTTAAATTTGTGCAGATAACATATTTTGGGGGGAAGAAAATTTTACAGCTCTAATGTAATTACAGTACCAGTAAGAAATGTCAAATGAAATCAAATTCCTGTTTCTGACTTGTAGCCATGGGCAATGTGATTATAATTTTGTTTTAATTTAAAGTACACTCTCCCTGACTTTTAGCCATGGGCACTGTAATTAGAGCTTGATGAATAATCAATTTTGACTTAGTCAATTAATAAGTCTGATATGTGAAATTAGAATCAACCCAAATGATACTGACACTCTTCATTAGAACTAAAAGTAATTTGTTTTTATCATTTAAAATTGAATTTGGGACACAGTCAGGTAGATGTTGTGAAGGCATTTGCCATTAGAACCACAGATTTTGGCACTTTTTATAATACTAAAAAGAAGAAATAAATTGTTTTTTAAGTGTAGATCTGCAGTGAAAATATCTTGGAGACAAATGTAAAACATGTATCTCTATATTAAATAGAAATCTCTGCTGAGGGAAATTTAGATGAGTTAAAAGATTTAAATAAATAAGAATACAACTAATAAACCATAAAGACAAGAAAAATTGCACTGCTGATACACACTGGAATAAAAATATTTCTTTTTCTCCATTGCTTAGTCCTTGTTTTTACTGTAAATAAAAATCAAGGAAATTTAATAAAATTTAAATTTTAAAATTGCAATCTTAAAATTTAAAGAAACAGTTTGCTGACTCTTGTTGTTTTTATTACAAATGAAAACATTCAGTTTGACTTTGAGCGGCAACAATGAAGCGAGCTAGCCAACCATCAAAAGACAAAGGTCAGAGTACAAAAAGGACAGCACCATTGAGGGGAAATGACCATCCACTGCCCATAAGGACTACCAAGCAACTGACAAGGGGAAGTGAGCAGATAGTTGCTATGAAGACTGATAAGCTAACACTGAGGGGGAGTGACCATACCCCTATTAAAACCGCTAAGCAATTGTCTAAAGGACATGATCAAACAGCTGCCGTAAAAACTGAGAAGCTACCACCTAAAGGCAATGACCATGTGCCTGCCATGGAAACTGACAAGCTTGTTACAAAATACCAAGCATCAAGTAAAAGTGGGTAGTTTTTGTTTATAGTTTTTAATGTTTTATATAGTAATGGGTAGATTTGATTTGATATGTTTTTGGGCTTTAGTCATTGATAAGCTTTTATGTTCAAAACTCAGAAAATTGGTAGCAAATTATCCAAAATTTTAATTAATTTTTTAATAGTTCTTGCAACTTTATATCTTATTCATACCACAAACAGAATGACTGCACTGATGATGATTATTGCTTAGCATTTTTTTCATGGCCAAGATCTTTAGTCGTTTTCCTGTAATGTCAATAGATCTAAAGCTGTAAATAAGAAAATTTTACTGTATAGGTAGCCATTTCAGTGAATCCTAAAATTTTAAAATGCATATAAATCAGAGCAATGAAAAGGAAATTCTCTTTTTATTTTTTTTTGATGAAAAGTCCTATGTTTATTCCCATATCTGACTGCACAGTAACCCTTTGAAGCTATTGAAGAAAATAGTTAATAGCAATACTTTGTCAGTCCATATATATCTACCGTCAAAGGCTTGTGTCAAACAGTGTGACTAAAGAACCAAAGATTTGATATATATGTTTATGGTTTAAACAAAAGAATTCAAATTTTTAATTGATACGGTTGTTTAGTTTTAATTTCACTGTAAGTCATAATAATTTGAAGGACGGAGTCAAATTTTGACTTCTGTACCCTTTAATTTGTGCCCTATTAACGCATAAAATTTAGATTCTAAGATTTATGATTAAAAAATTAAATTTTATTTCATGTCAGAAAGTCTTACATATATAATTTTATATATATATATATAAAATTATATGTAAATTTAAGTAAGTCAATGATAAATGGCAGTAATGGTCTAGTTACTTTACAATAGACACAAATAGACTTATGTATGCTTATTTTTCTACTCCATGATTTAAAAGTAGTCTTGTTTTGTATTCTTCTTTGAACCTACCTCTCTGTTATATTTATAAAAACCTAAAGATTTCCTAGCTTATGCCATATAATTATCTATTTTTAATATTTTTTTCTGCACATCTAGGTTTATCCACAAGGAAAGCATCTAGTCTGTCAAGCAGAGATGTAGGGACAAGAAGAAGTCATTCAGCTTCTCCTGCAGCTAGTCGATCTGTTCTAAAGAGGTCCCGTCTGACGAGCCCGATAGGCAGAGATTCTCCAGATAAGAAACGTTCTAAGGTAGGATCAGGCATGCTAAGAGGCCGTCCACGGGGCATAGGTCTTCGTAGAAGACCTCCTTCATCGCCAAGAGAAATAGAGAAGAGACGTATCGCAGAGATGAAGAAACTCACAACAACTGATGGATTCTGGGCAGCAAGCAGTCCTGCTGGAGAGGGAGAAAGCTTGCAAGTCAAGAGACGTTCATCCAGCTCAAAGAAATCAAGTACAACCACAACACCTGATGTGTCACCAGCCTCTGCAACTCGCAAGAAGTCTGTCGGCGTTACAACTGTTGGCATAGGCTCAGCCTTGCAAATTAAATCTACAAAGTCAGAGAAGGAGCAAAGTGCTGGAAATATTGTGTCTGAGCTGCGTCGTCTTCAGACTACAGATGGTTTCTGGTCCCCAGGCAGCATCTTATCGGACTCTAGAGATGCAAGTCCATCCTCAACCTCATCCTCTTTGGAGCGAAGCTTTCGCCAAAGATCTCAGCAAAAGAAGGGCATTGGTGAAGTAATTAATTCATTAGCATCTGAAAACCAAACTTTGACTGCGAATAATACACCCAAAGTAAAACAGAAAAATACCAGCAAGATCCTAGTTCGCCATTCGTCTGCACCTGACATTGTGTCACCTGAGAAGGAAGTCAGCAAGCGGAGTAGAAGCAGCACGAGTAGGGCAAGTTTTCTCTCCAACAGCCTGAAGAAAAAATCGCTTCTTCGCAGAAGCCCAACAAGGTTTGGCAAACAGAAGGTGGCTTACCACAGAGGCATGCTCTCATCTGGAAAGTTCATCGCTACAAGAAGAAAAGAGAAAGAGATAGGAAGGGAAGATGTGGAATCACCGTTGTCAAATGAGCCTTCTGAAGAGTCGAAGAGAAATCTCAGGAGAAGAAAACTGGATGAGGAGGAGAGCAAAGCTATGGAAGATGTGAAAAATTCCCATGGATTAAGGAGACGACATTCTTTGGCGGGCACAGCAACACTGAAAGCAAAGCCTGATCATTTGAAAAATAAAAAGCCTGTTGTAGATAATGCCAATGATGAAAAAGAGAAAGAGCTCAGCAAGAGATCACAATCAGCAAAAATCTCCCCAGCCTCAAGTTTAGAGAGGAGATCTAGGAAAACCGAAGTTGGACTGAAGACAATAATGCTAGAGACTCGCCAGACTCGTCTTAAGACTGCAGGGGATGAAATCCACTCTAAAGCAAGTGGAAAAGAAAAAGAAGTGCTGACTGCTCGAACTGCAGATGAAACTGACAGTCTAAGAGATTTATCTGTGGTCTCGTCTTCAACACCAAATTCTTCCTCTAAGTTAGCTATTTCTGATCTTCTGGGTTCTGGAGAGTTGAAACGGCTGGACACCACACCAGGTTTCTGGGCTCCCACTCCAGATGTCAGCCGCGTCCTGAGACTGTCTTATAACCGCAGATCTTACGGCTCCAGCCCAAGACCAAGTAGACATGCTGCTGCTTCCAAGTGCAATCTGTCACCCCCAAAACCTAAAAGCAGTCTGCTGCAGCTCCGCAAGAAGAAACTGAGTGCCCTTCAGAAGCAACGGCAGATCAAGAAACAAATCAGCAAAGAAGAGCAGCAACAGTCAGATTGTCTGCATCAGCAAGTGACTGAGGATGAGACGATAAAGAAGAAAAGGTTTGTGTTTGGTCGGAAAAAACGAAAACACTCAAAAAGGACTTTTTTGAAGGAGGAGCCTTTGTCTGAAAGCCTTGGTTCATCAAGCCTTAATGGGCATGAAGGAAAAGTTGAGCATGTCTCTGAGAGCACATCAGATGATAAAGTCATGTTGTCAGTTATAAAAAATAGCTCTAATTTATTGGTAAGTCAATCAAAAGTTGTAAATGATCCTTCAAAAAACTTTGAAAGTTCATTTAATTCAACTTCAAATAGTGTCACTACAATAGCAAGAAAAGTGGAATCTGTTACGAACAAATTAGATTCTGAGGACATTTCCACAGGAGCTAATCATGATAAATGGAACCAAGACGAAAGAATGAGTGAGTTGAATGATGCTACAGTGACCTATGAAGTTTATTGTGATAAAGTGGACAAATTTACATTTTCAACACCTAAAAAAGTGGAACCAATCGAGGCCAGGTCAGTATCTATTGTATCTACTTTGGCTGATACAGTGGAAACAATTTCAGTTTCTCATGTGGCTGACAAAGTAGAAGATACATTAAAGATAGGGCTGATGTCCAAAGAGTCTCCAGTGTTTGATAAAGTCAAACCAATTCAAAAGAAAGTGCAAGCAGGGTCGTTATGTAATGCATCCACAGTGACAGATACAGCCAAATTGATTCAACAAAAAATGGAAATAGATCCACCATCTAAAGAGACAAAGGATACTGATAAATCGGAACAGATTGAGGATGAATTGGATGCAGGTCCACAGGTTTTGAAAGACGAAACAATTTTCGCGGATACCAAAAATGCCCTAAATACAGATGATGAGATAGCTTTGCAAATTTCAAGGGAGGAATCAGATTTTGCAGAGAATAAGATTGAGGCAGAATATAAAGAAAAACAGATAGCATCCTGCAAAGTACAAAATGAAAGTAATGAATTTGAGGGCAAAGTATCAAAAGCAAAAGTCTCCAATAATGAAAAAGAGATAGATGAGCCTGACTCTGTTATTTTCAGTGAGGTGGACAGCAATGCAAGTCTTCTTAGGACAGATGCTGGCTCTTCCATAGTGAAGGTGATTGATGAAAATCAGTATTTGAAAGATGCTGACTCTTCCAAAAAGGACAACTTTACGAAGCTCTTAAGTAAAGATGCTGAGTTTTCTTCTTCAAAAGATGACACCAAAGCAAACATTTCAAGAAAAGAGGCAAGTTTGTTGATGGAGGTGTTAGATTCAAATTCTGTGGCACTAGGATTAGTGAAGGAGATGAAAACACCTCTATCTACCTCTGTTGAAAGTAACTCAGTTCCTTCTGACTCAACTATGGCTAAGGGTATGATAGATGGAGATAAGGCAAATACGGGGGATTCTCTTGCCAAGCATTTTGAGGCAAAGACAGCAGATTCTTCAATTAAAGAAGTTGAGACAGCAACAGCCACCTCTGTATTCAATGGAGCTGAGAATGAGACAGTTGCTTCTGTGATTGAGGAAGAATCTGAGACTAAGACAGTTGATTCTGTGCTCAGTGAAGGCGTTGAGACAAACACAGCTGATTTTGTTTCCAAGGCAGGAGTTGAGACACCAGCAACAGATGTTGAAATAGAGACAGCTGATTCTTTGACAAAAGAAGGACTTGAAGTAAAAATAGCAGATTCACTATTCACTGAAGGAACTCAAACAAAAACAGCTGAGTCTGTGTCCAACAATGAAGTGAAGAAAAAAGCAGAAGAAAGTAAGATACAAGCTGTCAATTTAAATTTGAGCTGTGTTAGTAATGTAGCGTCAGTGATCAAATTGTCAACAGAACAAACAGCATCAGCAGGTTATGGAGAAAGCACATCTTTGGTTGTAAAAAGCAATGAGATATTGCCCAATTCACCAAAATCCTCATTTGGAGAGTCCCACGACCTGAGTACAAATCCTGATCCACTTCCTCCGGAAGATAGAGATGGTAATGAAACTGCTCAAAGAGATCAAAGTAGGCAAGACATACCGCCTCCTCCAAAGCTGGACTTGAACTCAGGGTCTAGTAAGCACGATCACAAACTTTTGATTGACAATGACAGTAAAGCATTTCCAGCTGAGGTAAAAGATGATTTTGCTGGGAGTCCTTGTTCATCCAGTGTTTGCACTGAGGCTCCACATACCACTGTCCACACAGGTATTGACCTTGAAGCAACTCCAGAAAAGCATGGATCACAAATTCATACAGGCAGTGTCTCTCTGGCATCAGAGAGTTTGCAAACTGAGACTAACCCACCAGACAATGCTTCTAAAATGTTCAATGAGAACTTAAAGCTGATAGAATCAAATTTACCCTTGCCTGGTGCTGTTTCTTTAGTTGAAACAAAGCGAGATCCATTGAGAAGAGTTGTTAAGCGTAAAAGAAACGCTTGGAAAAGGGGTATTTTACAGAAGGTAACAAAAATATACAAAAAATCTGTGCAAAATTCCCAAACTGTTCCTGATCCTTATTTGCAAAAGTCTGCTGCCAAGAGAGATTCATTGGTAGGTGACAGAGAAATCACTCCACTTCAAGACCAAAGTCTAGTCACTCATTCACAAACCCTCACCAACACAGTTCGAAATGCCAAGAAAACTGCTAAGGAGCTGAGAAAGTCTACTATATTGAGGAGGCTGCAAACGGATGCAAACCTAGCAGGTGGCTCACTTGACGACTCTGCCCTTCACAGTGGAGGTAGAAATCTTAGAGAAATTGTACCTAAATGTAACACAATTCCTACCCTTAGAAAAGAATTGGCCTCAAATGTCAATGTTATTGATTTATCATCCAAGCCCAAGATTCGGAGCGGAAGGGGGCCAGGTCGGCCAAGAAAGCACAAGAAACCAAGAAACTTGCCAAAGTTGATTCTCTCGACCAAACCTGTAGAAGAAATGAATGTTCACAGAAGGTGGTACAAGACTCCACCCAAGCTATCCCCTCAGCCAATCGAAAGAGTCCAAACTTCTCTTGGAAGTCCTGATAAACATGCCATGTCACACCAGGATGAAGGCTTTGTTAGTGAAAGTGTGGATGAGTCGGATCTGCACCTTTATCTCTCTGGTGTCAGTGACGAAGAGCCGTCACCAGCAAAAAGTGAAGATGGGAATTATTTGATAGATGCCTACAACCCTCTAAACTTAACAGAAACTTTTGGTGCCACTGAGAGGGTCAAAGGTAAAGAATGCGACAGCTCTGGATCTCAAAACCATGTATATTTGCATGTTAATATGGTTTCACCACAGAAAACAGGAGTGACCAAGTTAAAGGGTAGGAAAGGAAGACCACCTGGAACTCCAATGACAGAAGAAGAAAAGATGAAGGTCAGATCAAATTTGCTGGCTAGATATGATGATTCTACTAACTTTAAAAGGCCGCGGACTGCTCGTAAATCCACTTTCACTCCAAGTCTGTACTTGACATCATCAGTGTCATCATCTACAGCCAAAAAGTTTTCCCTGCGACAGAAGACCACCAGGTCGCCTTTGGAGATGCTAGAGATAAAGAGGAAACAAGAAGAAGCAATATATGACATGGAGCAAGAAAAGAGGCTGGCTAAACGTATCAACCGCTTAGAAAAACGTTTTTCCCAGGCATCAGCGGATGAACTGTTTGAGGAAGATTGTGAGGACTCTGAATGGGAGATCAAAGACTGTGCGGTGATTCTCAATGATTTTGTAAAGAAGCTTCACCTGGAGGGCCTTGACATGCCTCCTTTGGCAGATGCTTCAGCTGTGGAAGGGAAAAGGCCAGATAGTCCAGATTATGTCCCTAGTGCTGTTGATGAGGACTGGTGTGCTAATCTTGAAGAATTTCAGGATGACTGTATTGAGGAGTGGACATCAGACGGGAAGCAGCAGGAAAAACGGCCATTCATTCCGAGGCTGAAGCTCAAAAGAGTCCCAAAAATTGGGAAAGAAAAGAAGGTTAAAGGGCATAAGAGTAAAAAGAGGCCAAAGTTTATATGTCCCCAGCAAGATGCCCAGCAGCCATTAAAGTTGGTTATTAAAACAGAGGTGCCTTCTTCCACTAACATTGACAACATTGCTAAATCTGCTCCAGCAGTCGATGTATTAAATATGCAACGACAAGGGTTTGAAGGCAGCTTTGTAGATTTTTTAAGAGGTAAAACAACAAATGAGTTCATGACACCGAAATTAAACAGAGCATCACATTTAAAGCCAAAATCTACAAGTCCTACAGAAATTTCTGAAGAAAGTTGTGGAAAAGAAACTGATGGTGTAAATGATGGTCATCTCATACTGAATCTTGGAGATGTAGGATGCCTTAAATCCAAGAGTATATCAATGAAAAAGTCTTCCCTGAACTCTGGTTCTGCTGTAAATTCTAATCAGAGACCCAATGCAAATGATGATATGGGAGCAATGCAGTCCTCTTACTGCAGCCAGGAGACCCAGGATGGGAATAGTGACAATAATCCAAACAAAGATAATGGTGCTGCTGTAGAATGTCAGGGTGCTGTTGCTCAATCAACTCAGGAAGGACACCCCAAACAAACTCAAGAGCTTTCATCAAATCAGACTGAAGAAGCCGCTGCTTCAGAGCTTGTTGCACACAGCCAAAAAAATGCAAGTTTTACATCACAAGGCATGGAAGTAAATTCAACGCCACCATCTGAGGTGTGCACAACCACAACTGTCAACAGGGAAAGCAAAAATAAAAATTCCACAGAGATCCCACTGAAGCCCACTACCACCAACAACAACAATATTGAGATGCCATCACCAAAACTGGCCCAGCAGGCTAAACTCTCTCCAACATCAAAAAGCGTGACCCCAATTAAAGAGGGGATAAGTCTCACTTCAAAACGCCCGACATCATGTTCCTGTCCAGATGGCTGGAAAGTGAAGACAATTCAGTCACCAGACAAGCAGCCATTGGGAAGGAAGTTCACGTGCAAGCGATGCGTATTCAGTACATTTTCACACCTCACCATTGAATCTCACATCTACAGCCACATTCCTGGGGTTCAGTTTCGCTGTGCATACTGCAAATCAGAGTTCAGTTCCATGGCAGCAACAGCCTCACACATTAAAAATACCCACCAGCTGGGTGAAGCTTGCCTTCATATCAGTCGATATGTTGAGGAACACAACTTCTATGATGCAGAAGATTTCCACACTGCAGAAGTGGATGAAGATCAACCCCAAGCAGCTGGTGAAAGAGTTATGGGTAGCCCCAGGGGAGGCACACAGGTAGCAGGGAGTGTTGTAGTAACTGGTGGAGATGGAGCAGGTCAAGGGGGTCAGTCTCCACCAGTGGTCATATCAGTGCTGGTCAGCAGTGGAGCAGCAGCAACAACTGCAGGGGGCAGCCATGCAACAGGAGTCATGGTCCGCCCAGGCAATGTGGCACCCAGTTCAACAACGCCGCCCTCTGCTTCCAATAGAAGACGCTATGTCTGCACTCACTGCGGTTTTTCAACCAATGTACATGCTGATGCTGAACACCATGTGTCAGACCTTCATCCGGCTTCTAGCATATTTGCCTGTACATTGTGTAAGGAGAACACATTTTACAGTGATGCAGAGATCAAACAGCATGCAGCTACAGTGCATCCGTCTCGCATTAGGCCATACCGCCGCCTTCCTGATTTTTATGATGCAGAGAAGCTTAGCACAGCAGTAAATTTTGAAGATGTTGTGGTTGAGATGGCCGGCTCTGTGTTTCAAGATGGCCATGTGGCAGACGACTCAAGCCCAGTGGATCACAGACAAAGGGCTAAAGATTACTTGCACTTGCAAGAAGGCCTCAAAGAGAAGAGGAGTGCTGAGGCAGACAGCACAACTGCTGTAGATTATATGGAATGTGAGGCAGACCATATACAAGACGAGCTAGCAGACTCAGCTGTCTCTTCACAAACTGAGGCAGAGGCCGATACTGGCTCAAAAGAGGGGGAGAACCTTAGAAGCAAAGACTCGGAGGAAGCAGGTTCAGTTGATGCTCACTGTTTGAAAGATTCTGACCTATCTGACCAGACACATATCTCGTCTTCAGCTGCGTGTAGCTCTGGGACAGAAAAGGATGCTGTTTCAGTTGAAGAAGAGAGTTCTCATCATGGGACAACAAAAAGGTAAATTACAGTTTTACTTTGTTAGCTACATCACATAATAAAGTAAAGCAATGTAAAACAAGAAAATTCAGAGCTAAACATGGATTTTTGGTCCCTTTAAGTCTTTCTGCTAAAAATTACCCTGGTCAGAGGAAAGTATGTTTCATACCAAAAAGATTTTATGTCCTTAGAATTTGTTGTTTTTTTTTTGTTTTTTTTTTTGCACTTCTTTGTAGCCTAAATCATACATATTCAGAAGCTTCTTTTAGAAGTACATAATTTGTATAACACTTGAATGTTAGGCTATCTGGTTTCCGCCGGACTCTTTTTGTCAATCCAGTGGCTGTCAATGTTGTAATAGAAATGTCAAGTTCTATTTCATTGAAATCAAAATGTTACACAGTAAGACCATCAAAAAAGGCAATGTTTAAAGTGTCAAAGAAATTTAGGAGCAGTTTAGAACTACGATGAGTTGTACCCTTTCAACTAAAGAAAACAGAGATTTCACCTCTCTACTCAAACCTTTAAGCTCAGCTTTCACACTTTGCCATGATAGCATTGGTTAATACCCTTTAAATTTGGAATTTTTTAGAATTGTTGAACTGAGTAGAGTCCTTGATATAAGTCATTATTTTTTTATATAAATTTTTTGTAAAAATTGTCCTTTGACCCAATTAGGTTCTTGAAGCCTTTTTCCTTAAATTGTAGTCATGAGAGTGGATGCATGACTTGTAAATAAAGTTGCATTATTACTAATATTAGACAATCATTCTCTTCAGCATGACCTTTGCTTGTTAAAGTTGCATGATAAGAAAATCACACACATAAACATTAACATCTATGTCCTGTAGAACTTTATAAAGTTGCTTCATTGGTTTGTCATTTAAATGATCCCACAGTTTTGACTGTCCTGAGAGCCACACTTCGGCTGCTGTAGCCCTCAATAAAAGTGTGGACGGAGACGGTGGTGACAGCGCTTCTGGCCTTAAGATAGTGGAAGTGGTCAGTCTCAGCAGCCAGGAAGGCTCCACTCAGGAAGGGAAGGTAAATATCCAGTACTGTAATAATATTTTAGTATCTGTCGTCTTTTTGTAGTTAACCCCTGCTGATCATGTCTTTGTTTTAAAAGTTTAAGAATGTTGTTACAGAGGCTGTACATTTTAAAAAGAGTTCATCATTGCTTATCTTAATTCAAAAGTTTCATACATTTGAGATGTAAATTTTTCCAATTCCAAGCTATTCATCATTTGATGTGGGTTTTTTTGTTTTTTATGATTTCTCTTTCATCTTTGATTAAGATCAAGGTCCTCAGGTTAAATGGTCTTTGCCATCTCTCTAATTTTTTTTTTGTTAATTAGTATAAGCTTTTTTATTTTCCCTAGGAACCAGTCAAAATAGACTGGATGCTGCACTCAGTCCAAATAGGCCGCACTTCTTGGCAAAGTTTATATTTAGAACAATGCACCTTTTCGGAATTGGTTGAAACCACAAATTAAAAAAGAAAGAAAACTGTTACTCCTCTTGATTGAGATCCTTTGCAAAAGTTTAGCAATATAGAGAAAAAAAAAAAGTTAATATCAAGATGCCCTTTAAATTCTTTGTAAAATCAAAAATCCAACTCATGAGTGCTCAAAACATAGTGGTGTCATCAGAGCTGAAACTCCAACTCTGATCTCAAAGATTGAATTGGTTTCAAGTCAGTAACTAAAGTTTTTCAAGGGATCTCAAACTAATTCAGGCTTAGTCTAAGTTGGAAAAGATTAAATGTGAAGAAAAGTTTTTTTTTTTCAATTTTTATCATTTTTTTCTCTCATGCTATGCAGTTGGCCCAGGCGTTGGACAGGAGAGATGAAGTATGTGGTGAACCTCAAGGTAACTCAGGGAAGAATTCCGATGATTCTACCGAAAAAGGCATTCCATCATCATCGGCCTCAACTTCAATTCCTGCTGTTGAAACAACAGCAACAACCACATCATCTTTGTCATCAGGCACTTCCTCAGTGACCACGGGTTCAGTGCCAGCAGCAGTATCTCAAACCACAGCCCAAACTTCCGCACCTGCTCCATCAGTTGTTTCAAATCAACATGCTGGAGGCTTGCCCCTCTCCTACAAATGCAGTGCTTGTCGTGTGCACACACCCTACTTGCTAATGATGGTAAAGCACTTGAAAGCAAAGCACCCTCACATGGGCTGTTTCTCCTGCCCCTATTGTAAGATATCGGCTCCATCTGGGGATGAAAGCAGTGCCAATCAGCCTGAGAGCTTTGTCACTCAAAAACAGCTGCGTTCTCACATCCGGAAGTTTCACCCTGACAAGACTGGACGGAATGAAATTGCTCTTTCGGCCAAGGCAAAGCAGTTTGTGGAGGCTATGGTACTTCCAGCAGGCCCTGAATGTATACGTGTAGGCAACCGCCTTGTACTTGAGGAAGACATACACACATGCACATATTGCAACCTGAAAATGACTTCTTTGGCCAGCGTGTATGAGCATTTAAATGAGGTTCATGCAGATCTTTTTGAGTTTGTGTGCCCTATCTGTCAGAGCTTTAAAAGCAAGGATCTTGAGGCAATATCTATCCATTCTCTTGAGGTGCACTTGTCTGAGGTAGAGACTGATAAGGTCCATGTGTCTGTGCCCAAGAATCTCTTCAGTGTCCTGAAATGTATCTCTAAAGGAGGTAAGTACATAGAGAAGCACCTGGATGGTACAAATTCAAATGCAGAAGTAAATAGTAATTCAAAAACTTCAACCCCAACACCATCAGCTGTTACAAAAGAGAACATGACAGGCTCTAAATCATCTGGTAACAAACCATCAGGACCTGTAACGCCAGCAGCTGCATGTGGTGAACAAGATAACAGCAGTGCACCTCTGGACTTGACATCTGCCAGTCAGAGCATTAACAGAGCGCCTGCGCCAGCTGCTGCTGGTCGAACTCCAATCATCCAAGCTCCACCAGCACATATGGCCAAGCCTGCTCAGGTGAACTTTTCCAGCTCTCTGTTTGATACTTCCTCTTTATCTGTGCCACCCCAGCTAGTTGTGTCTCCTGTGGCAGGAAGCAGCAGTACAGCAGTACCTGCCGCTGCTGCATCAAGCTTCCTCTCCCCACATCAACACAAATCAACTGTCTCAGGAAAGAACCAACAACCAACTTGCTCATCACCTGCAATAGCTTCAGTAGGTAAACAGGGGGGTAAGCACACCAAATCTGCACTCTCAATGGCCTCCAAAAGTCTTCCAGTGCTGAATGTCCCAACAATCAAACCAAGACCACAACCATCATGCTCTGCTGGGGCAAGGCCAAGAGTGCCAGGGTTTGCTGAAGCTCTCAGCTCAAGTCCACAGCCAGAATTACCAATACATGTTTCTCGAACCCCTGTCATTTCTCACACATCCTCTATTGCTTCTTCTTCCTCTGCACAATCTCCCCAACTCGCCCATCTCAGCCTGTCAGCTCCAGCCACATCATTTGATGATCTCCCTGATGACGAACCTAACCCAGATGCGTTTAAGATCTTCAACCTGCAGCCCACACCTCCTCTAGTCAATTCACCCGCCCCTCTCAGTGCTCTGCATTCTCCCTCCTCATCAACTCTGCCAGGAATACCCTCTCCATCAGTTGTCCCCACGGTATTCCCTCCTGTCTCTACAACATTGAACACTGGCTTTATCCAAGGGCCCATTGTAGGCTTTCCCCCAGGTATGGTCATCTCCCAATCCCTTCTCCCTGCACACCCTGCCTCATTTTCTCAGCAGCAGCAGGCTCTGTTCCGTTCAGCCACCCCAGCTAGTACCATCCTGACCTGTGTTCCATCCTCTTTAGGCAGCAGTTCAAGTGGCAGTGGCTTGTCAAGCAAACAGAGATCTTCCCCTTCATCTTTCGCTCAGCCTCAGAGGCCGAAGTCCACCTTGGTTGCATCAGCAAACACCCAGCTGCTGAAAGAGCAACAGAAGAGGGAGCTGCTTCTTCTCAAACAGCAATACCAGCAGCAGAGGCAAGGGTTTGGAGGATTTTCTAAAGAATCCTCTCAGCTTGGAGAAGATCCTCAACAGGTTCAGTCGAAGGAGAAGCAGAAGCAGCTCAGACTGCAACAGCTTCAGTTTCTCCACCAGGCAAGGCAGCAGCAGCAGCTAGCCCATCGCCAGCAGATGCTTCAGCGTGCAGTTCTCAACCAACAGCAACAGGCCAGTAATCTGGCTCAGCAAGTGCAGTCTCAGGGAAAGTCTTACCCTCCATTCCAAGTTTCTCCTCAGACATGGCTTCAGCAGCAGCAAGCACAACATCAACATCGACATAGTCAGCTGTTGCAGCAGCACAAGCAGACAAACCAGGAGACCTTACGACAAAACTCAAGTGACTTTTCAAATGCTGCCCATGCCACCCAGTTGAACCATCCGAGCCGACCTTCATCTTCAACGACCTCTGCTTCTTCCTCTGCATCAGCCTCATCGGGAATAGTTTCACCCAGACCCACCAAAGGTGTCCACAAGCGCAGCAGCTCATTGTACCAGTGTCCCTACTGCCCAACTCCTGTCACTCTGAAAGCTCTTGACGTTGCCTCTCATATTCATCAAAAGCACCCAGGCAATCAGGTTGTTTTCAAGAAAGCGATACCTTGAAACTCCACCTTAAAAATTTTTGGTGCTTCTTGGCTTTATATAAATATATGACTTGGTTTAGAAACTTGTGAGTACAGTTCCCTCACAAGGCAGTGTATGCATGCATGCAATATGTTGAAACCATATAAACTGTTCACTTTGCCAACTAATGGGTAAAAATCTGCTATTTTAGGAGGCATTCGCTGAAGTGAAGTAGATGAACGAGAAGGGATCCAGAATGTTTGTATAGAGTTTGTAAAAAGGAGGAGCTGTTTCAAATTTTTTACAACTGATTCATTAACATGTTAGGATCAATGTTTTGCATGCAAGCAGTTAACTTTTGTCGCGTATCAAGTGCGAGTCTGGTTCTATTGTGACAGAAAATTAAAGTTGAAAAATTAAGGAGTTTTATGAGTTGAGAAATATGCAATAAATATGTGCTGTTTTTTACAAATAATAGGCTATGAATTTTATTCATATGAAAATCTGCCACTTAATAGGATAAATTTGAAGAAAATATTATTTATGTATCAATTGCTTACATATTGATTGCTATTTATGCAGATAGGATTTGTTCATGAGTGAGGTCAAGTGCTATTGTGTTATGATTGATTTTACTTGGGTATGAAATCTGACTTCTTTTTAAAATTTCAATTTTAACTGTCATTGTTGGTGCTAATTAGGAATCGAATCTAAACTAAACCTTGTCAAAGAAGTATAACGACAATGTGGTATGACATCATGAATTATTTCACCTTCCTTTTTTTTTTTGCATATTTTGATGTGGGTAATATTTTAAAATGTTTAAATGAAACTGGGAAAAAGTTCATTGGAGTTGTATTGAAAAGGAATGCTCTAGAAAGAAAAGACTTACAAAAACTTTGATCATATCTGTAGGCTTAAATCATTATAATTTTCAGTAAAGAATATAAGTTTTGGGGGCAGAAGAACAGGTTTTGATCTTTTTCCATTGTTTATGGGTATATTATGTGGTACAAACTTTGGCTGAAAAGCAGTAACTAAGTTCTGAAGTACTAAGAAAAAGAAACTCAGCAAATTTTCAATCAAGTCTTTTGAAGGACAAAAAAAAATTTTTTGCTTGACCAGAAATGTAAAGCGCAGTAACTTTTGGGGAGGGGAAAATTCTGTACTGAACTTCCAACAATAATGAACAATACATAATTGTTTTGTTAAGGTACATTTTTTGTCGGTAAATCTTTTATGCTGTAGTTGCACCAGATCAGAAAGGATTTAATGACATTTTTAAAACTTCTCTTGCTTGAAATGTTATTCTGATGAATGAATGTCCTTGGTGAAATATCATTGCAATCTTTTTTGTGTGTTTTATTTAATACGAAAAAACTTTTAATTCTGTGCTTTTCCAATTCCATTTTAGGATCTTTCTAAATTTTCATATGTAGGTACGAACGAAAAGTGTCTAGTTTGTATTTTCTATGATAATGAGTAATAAATAAGATCTTTAAATAGATTTTAATTCTACAAAATTAGCTTACTAATTTTTGAGAATATTTGAAGTTTCAGCTTATACATACTTTAAAGGTAAAGCCTTGAACTTTCGTTTTCTATTCCAGTGAGTATACACCTTGTAAATCTTCTTTAAACATCAGCATTTGTAAAAACTGAGTTTAGTTTATTGTTCTGTTAGTTTCTGTAAACCCATGTTTCGGTGTACATATGAATGTGTTGTGTGAGGAAATTTTAAAAAAAGGACCCATTTTTATTTCTCATTATGTAAGTAATTATGAAGCACGTTTTTTTTTTTTAATCTATTTACATGAATGGTGTGTTTGCTTGTGCGGGTGTATTTAATCCTATTTTGATCAAATCCTGGAGAAATATTTGCATTCTAAAGATTAAAATTGTACATTCTGAAAATGTTCTCTCTATACACAATTTTTTTTCTTCTTTCAAACTTTCATAAGTTATCTTGCTCTGCCAAGGCACCTTGGATATCAAAGACAACTCTTAGAATCAGTCTAGGCAGACAGGAGGATACTGCTTCATTTGAAAATTTTTGTTCAGTAGCTAGTGAGAGGAAAAAATATCCCTTTTATGCTCCTTGAGTGAGACATGAATTTTTCCTCCCATTGCTGTACATATCAAGGTATTTTGTGTATTCTCAAAGACTAGAATCTTATATGTTATTAATTTTGTTTTTAATTGACTTTTGTGTTCTTTTAGTGTTTGTTTGTTTTGTTTTGGGTTTTTTTGTTTTTTTTTGCTTTTTTTCCTTGTTGTGTTTTTACAACCTCAGTCAGAATAACAGGTTGAAATAAAAAGAGCTTGGCCAGTATACTTTTACTGAATGTGGTGCAACAGCTGTTCTCGGTTCCAAGTCTATCTATACAAAATCTTGCCTGGCGCAAAGCAAGGATGAAACCAGGCTGTGACCTAATGGTTCAGTTGGTATAGAGATGGACTAGAGTAAGGTCGGGTTTCAATTCTTGGTGGAACCATCTGGTAGTGGGCTTGGATATTGGATGTTAAAAAAGAGCCTCAACCTTGGCTTGACAGAAAGGTATGGTCTCCTTATTTTGGAGACAGTTTTTAAGATACGAATTAACCATAGTATTGCATTGTGGGAAAAGTAAGGCTTGATCAACCCTGTTACTGGTTAGCTTTTAAAGCGGTTTTTAACCACATAAGGAATGAAATTTTGTAACTAGCATGTCTTAAAGTAAAACTTTCTCTTTGTTAATTTATTTATTTTCTTTATTTGTTTGTATCATACTGTATACAACTGAAATGAAATTTGTCAAATTGAGATATATTATGAGATAATATCAATTATAACTGTGTGTGATATAAAGTCGGATTCAACTTGGATGGAAAATTTTCACATAAACCAAAGGTGTGAGTTGAATGGAGGCTATGTGTGCTCTAGTTTTATTAAATATAGGGATTCATGAAGGTTAGTTTTTATAGATCTGCTACATTGTGTAATTGAAGACATTTTGAAGGTTTATTTTTGTTCCATTTATTTCTTGGGCATTATTCTAATTAAGTCCAACTGACTAGATCAAATGAGGTGCATATGGCTCATAGTACATGCCAAAGTATTAAGGATTTGTACATTGCATTTTCATTAGCTCCTCTTTGATAAAAATTTCATAAAGCTAGCTGTATTTTTTTTTTAAATTTAGCTGCTTTGGTAGGATAAGGAAACAAAATTTAATTTCTTATGTTTTTTGTTTTTTTAAATTTTTGACAGTATACTCATTCCAACTCTCCTTGCACCATAAGTTGCATTTCACTTTAAGTAAGGGTTCAAAAATGTGAAAAATTTCTATCCAAAAATTGCGGCACGGTTTGCAGTAGTGGTTTTAAAATCCAGTTCTTCACATTTCAGCTTCATTATTTCTTTTTTTTTTTTTTTGTTGCTTTTCTTTGACTACATTTATGTATTTTGTATCCAAGGTTCATTATGAGTGTCAGCCCACCATTAGGATCATAACCGAGTTAGCTGGTGAACTTAGAATAATTATTACAGGTAGTTAATAGGTGCTGTAAAGAGTGAAACTTACTGGCTTTCCAAAGAACAAAAATTTAAAAGGTTGTTCCTCTATAACTATATTTTGTTAACGTAGTAATGAAATAGAGATTTCTGTCATGCATCACATTAGTTTATTAGCTGTCCAAAGTACACAGCTAACCCATGATTTTGCTTTCTAAGGTGTTAAGCAACAGAAAGAATGTTGACTTTTAGTTTAAAACACTTGATCTTGTGGATCTTGTTGTGATGAAACAAAGTGCCTCATGTTGTTTGCCATAAGTAGTGGGCAAGTTGTGAAATACAAATGTTGATTGTTATTAAAACCTTTTCTTTGTCTAGTTTTATGTTGTTTCTTCTTTCTGTGAGGAGTGATGGTTACTTGCTGCCACTCCTTTTCTAACCTCATCAAATTTGTTCCCAACTCTGAGAAGAAAAAGAAGGAAGAGGAGAAAAATATCATTTTTACAAATTCAGGATCTGGTATTCAACTAATAAATTTCTGGCTTGTGATTCAAAAATAAATTTTCTGCTACTCAAAATATTATTCTACTTAAGATATCAAAACAGTCTGAGGGATTTTAGTTTAATGTAGTAGAAAAAGTAAAATCTACTGGTTTTGGTTTGTTTTTTTGGGGGGTGCTTGCTGTAATAGAAATAAATTCGTTTTCCAACTGAGTATCACATTTTAGTGAGTGGATTCTGTATTCATTTCATAGATTGTTTGATATAATCTGCCACCATTAAGATGAGCTAAGGCCCTCTTCTATACATCAAACAAGTTCTGCAGTGCCAAAAAAGGAGCTTGTTTGATAAGCAAATAAGGTTTGAGATCACTTCAAGTATAATGGCTGTATTAAATAATAAACAAACAATCACCTGTTCCTCTTGGGCATGTAACCTGAAAGCTGTGGACCAAAATGACATTTTTTTCCCTCTTTATTTGTGTAATTGTGTCATATAAAAAGGCAAATGTGGCTAGCTTTAAGTAGAGCTTTTTTTTTTCATAAAAGAACTGTTCAAACAAAATAAAGGTGAGATTTTAAAAGATTTTCACAGCATTCTTTGAAAGTCTGCAGTTAAAACTTTATCCTTAATTTCATCAAAATCAAGCTTGAATTTGTATTTGGGCGCGAATCTGAGCTGCCGTGTTACTCTTAATCCAGGTATGCGAGATTTGCTGAACTTGTGTTTGTTCATGAACAACTCATCCTATCTCCTCTTGCCTTCATGTTTCTCCTTAAGTGCCTTTTGTAGTTGAGTTACCTCCTATCTTGGTGACAGTCTCTCTCTCTCTCTCTCTCTCTGTTGACAGCAAAGGTTGGAGCAGACAGTTTTCTCAGACTTGACTTTGTCAAGTAAGAGGAGATTGGTGCAGACCACACTGTTCGTCGAACTAACAAGTTTCTCGATGACTTTGTCAAGTAAGAGGAGATTGGTGCAGACCACACTGTTTGTCGAACTAACAAGTTTCTCGAGGAAGTTCATACAATTCCTATACTAAAGTTACCCCATAGGGATTCCAGGTTATTCCCAGAGTAGACTTTTGCACTGAGGGATACTATGCTGTAACTAAACTCAAGTTGTTTTTTTTTGGCGGACTTCCGCACTGTATCTAAAATGAAGTTACTCCCACAGATTCTAGTTTTAAATTATTCCTGAAATCAAAAAGTTAAATAAACAAGATAGTCACATTTGCACAACTCCAACGTGAGCCAAGAATTGGTTTTCTAATTTATGAGAAAGTAAACTGGTTTATGACTGATTGTTCCCTAGACCATAATTTAAGGCAAGCATAAACCCACAATTTGTGCTGAGTAGTTGAAACTTTATATCATTAGAAGATTGAAAAGGTTCTGTTACAACAGAAATAAAGAATTTGGCAACATTTTATCATAGCCACCCTGTTCTTTGTAATAAACACTACACGTATTATGTGTAGAGATTCCTTTGTAACTATGTTTGTCTGTACAGTGCGTGTTAAAACCATTGCCTTTTCCTCTTAGTTTATACACTTGATGTTATGTACAGTGTATAGATTACTTGATTCTTGGCATAAAAAAAAAACGTAGTTCACATTTCTCCCATCCATTAACATTAACTTGTATATTTGGTTTTTTTTTTACTTGGACGCATGTTGTATACCACATAATTATGCATGGAAACCTGTATTATTACTACAAGCAAGCTAACTGTTGAATGTGAACCACTACATTGCTGAGAATGTTGTTTTGCAAGATCTTTCACAATATGAAATTAAACTAAACATATTTTTAATTTTCAACACCTTCAATTTATTATTTTTACATGTCATGTGATTTTGTGTGTGTGTGTGTGTGTGGGGGGGGTAATTATTTTTTTTCTCTCTTTTTATGAACTGGGTACAGTAGGTGTGTTCCAGCTCATCATTCTGCTTGATAATTTGATCTCTCAAACTTCTTAATTTAGGGCAGTTTGAAAGGAAGGCCAGCAGAAAGTTATAGGAAACAATTATTTGAAGTAAACAAAATCGGGTTGTGTTTGGGCTTCAAAATATCCTTAATTAAATTTAAAGCTCTATGTAATTTATGGTATTAACTTAAAGTGAAACACAACAATATTAACAATAAGTGAAAAGCTAGGTTTATGGTGGAAAATGGGACTTTCAGTGAGAGAAAACATTTTTTTTTTTTTTTGGGTGAGGGGGTACATTGCTATTTTTACTTCCGTTTTTTCCCCGATACCAGGGTTTTCACATTTCAAAATTTAGGAGTTTCAAGAGACCCCCGACGTATTGACAATTTACCCGGGTACACAACACATGAAAAGCTGAAATTTTCTAGGATATCTTGGCGGCACGGGGCGATTGCTCTACTGATACAAGAAGTGGTGCTATTGCTGGTGGTAGGCACACCGCTCCCATATTAGGAGGTACGAAGTTTAGGCCTATGTTAGATCATGATTGTGCGCTATTGAATATCATTGTTTTCCTCACCTTTTAAAGTGTATTTAAAAGGTACTGAAAGATTCTGTCTGTATTATATACTGACAAACAAAACAATGGGCATAATAGTTGGTTTTGGCCCACCAGGTATCTTTGGAAAGCGCTTTGAGCAATTAATGGTTGTTGCATACATGTAGTTGGTTTCTGATCCTGCACATTGAGCAATTAGTGGCTGTTGCATACATGTAGTTGGTTTCTGATCCTGCACTTTGAGCAATTAGTGGCTGTTGCATACATGTAGTTGGTTTCTGATCCTGCACCGTATTTAGACGATTGGTCTTTTAGGGCCGCAACTGGTGCGTGAAGCACGGAAATGCAATTGTTTGTTTTCAGCCATAGAAGCAAACGTATAGCACAATGTCATTATAACCTTATCAGATAACTTAGAAACAACTAAGCGTCAGTCAAGCCTTAGTTTAGGCCTGGTTTGATGGGATCCAACCCTACCACCATATAGCCCAAGCTAGGATTCGAACCTCGGACCTCAGAACTCAGCCCGGCGCTCTACCGACTGGCACCCGTAGTGACTATTGCACTGTATAGAAAATATGGTGGCCTATCGGAAATCTTTGTGAAGAGTGCTTTGAGGAAGAAGTGGCTGTAGCACCGTATAGAAAATATGGTGGCCTATCGGCAATCTTTGTGAAGAGTGCTTTGAGGAAGAAGTGGCTGTAGCACCGTATAGAAAATATGGTGGCCTATCGGCAATCTTTGTGAAGAGTGCTTTGAGGAAGAAGTGGTTGTAGCACCTTATAGAAAATATGGTGGCCTATCGGCAATCTTTGTGAAGAGTGCTTTGAGGAAGAAGTGGCTGTAGCACCGTATAGAAAATATGGTGGCCTATCGGAAATCTTTGTGAAGAGTGCTTTGAAGAAGAAGTGACTGTAGCACCGTATAGAAAATATGGTGGCCTATCGGAAATCTTTGTGAAAAGTGCTTTGAAGAAGAAGTGGCTGTAGCACTGTATAGAAATATGGTGGCCTATCGGCAATCTTTGTGAAGAGTGCTTTGAAGAAGAAGTGACTGTAGCACTGTATAGAAATATGGTGGCCTATCCCCAATCTTTGTGAAGAGTGCTTTGAGGAGGCAGTGGCTGTTGCACTGTATAGAAATAATTATGGTGGCCTTTCGAAAATCTTTGTGAAGAGTGCTTTGAGGAAGAAGTGGCTGTTGCACTGTATAGAAATATGGTGGCCTATCGGCAATCTTCGTGAAGCGCTTTGAGGAAGAAGTGACTGTAGCACTACGAAAAAATTATGGCATATCGGCAAGCCTTTGCTATGCGCTTTGAGTAATTGCTGACTTTGGCTTAGTGTAGACATTAGTTATATCATTTGATAACTTAAAAATATTTCTTTATCTCAATGCTTGACACATGTATACAATTATGTCCAAGCGTTTTCAAACTTAGCCACAAAAAGCGAGTTCGGATGTTAATACAATTTTATGTCATGTCGATGTGTGTCCAGCAACTAAAGACACGTATCTTGTCGGATCTTTGCCTACAACTATGTCACAACTACTATTCAACAGAGATTTAAATGGCAGTGATAGCAACAATTATTTTGTCTTGAAAAGTGGTTAGGATATAAGTATTGCAAACAATCCTCTCCCCCTTTCTCTCTCTCTCTCTCTCTCTCTCTCTCTCTCTCTCTCTCTCTCTCTCTCTCTCTCTCTCTCTCTCTCTCTCTCTCTCTCTCTCTCTCTCTCTCTCTCTCTCTCTCTCTCTCTCTCTCTCTCTCTCTATCTCTATCTCTCTCCCTCCCCCTCTCTCTCTCTCTTCCTCCCTCTCTCTCGACGATGTGTCGTGCCATACGTGAGATCGGAGGTCACTGTTCGCCACTCATTTTTGTCCATAACTCTCTCTGACCACTTAGTGATATGAGCACACCACATTTTCTGCGATGTTATTCAACCAGCTTGTTCTTCTACCACAACCACGTTTACCACCAACTTTTCCTTCCACGATTTTCTCTTGTAGGCTGTCATGTCTACTGATGTGACCTAAGTTTTTTTGTCTTTTCCGTATTTTGGCGATTATCTCTGTTGTTTTTTAAATTCAGTTTCTTGAGGAATACGAAATTTGATTTTTATTTTTGTCCATGAAAAGCGGTATTTTCCTGTGTGTCTATTGCCCACACCTCAAAAACTCTGTGACTTGTTTCCGCCCCTGCTGTTAGTGATCATGTTTCACATCCATAGACGGCAGTTGGCCATACCATAGCTTTTTGCATGGCGCAGTTTGGTGACAATAGCCATGTCTTGCAGATTGAGTTATGTACCGTAATCATGAGTCATAACGTAACAAAAACGTGGTTTCCCTAGTGACGTGTGCAAATGGGCCTGTGTTGTTTACATCGGAAGCCGCAAACCTGGTCAGTCTGGTCAGCTGTTTAGACAAGTGAAATCTGCTGCTGCTGCTGGTATAACTGTCTCGGATCATGTGATTGTTATGTAGTGTAACTGTGGCAGCATGCAGTGGAGCAGTGGAAACACACTCTCTATAGCGCGCTTGCACGTGGTCCAGGTTAGTACTCAGTACCGGTAGCATTAGAGCATCGCTGGCAGTCATCATGTAACAATTACATAACAGTTACGTTCAAGGTGAGAGGGCTAGCATGTTTGCGAAAAGCGATTATGCTACATACCGCAGGGTGGGAGGAGTTTATGCAAATGATGTCGGTCAGTCTAAAAATATTACGTCATAGTCTGGCTTAGGACCCGTTAGCCTTTCCTGCAAAACCTCAGAACTGGACATGTTATGACTGGTGGGTATTCTTGCCGTTTCTCGTACCTTACGTTCGGCTACATGTATGTCATTGTGTGTTAAGATCTTTCTTTCACAGCGACGATCACAACCACCAGTGCTACTTAGATATATGGGAATGAAGTTACTTGTTCATCTCTTACCATCTTTTGTTATAATGATTTGCGATGTGTTATTGCTTTTGCAGAAGGCCATAGTTTTGTTGTTTTTTTGTTTTTTTTTTATTTTTATAATTTTCGGCAACCCAAAACTTCCACGCTCTATTTTTACCACATCCAAAATTTCTTGTGGAGACTTCCATTTCCAGCTAAATGTTTTACTAGTACCAATTTTCCATCTATTTTAGGTCATATCTCGGAACAACGAATCGCGTGAGTTCCGCACTGTTCCCCGAGCCGCTTCACAAACACAGAAGATGTATCCAACGACCCAGTTCATATAGACCTAACAAATGTTTGACATAACACTGAAGGGTAAGGACTGCGTCTGTGGTGGGTTCCGTTTTGAAAGGGCAGTTCTGAGGTTTAGCAGGAAAGGCTAACGGGCCTTAAGCTAGACTATGACGTAACATTTTTAGACTGACCGACATCATTTGCATAAACTCCTCCCACCTAGCGGTACGTAGCATAATCGCTTTTCGCAAACATGTTAGCCCTCTCACCGAGAACGTAACTGTTAAGTAAGGGTAACATGATGACTGCCAGCGATGCTCTAATGCTACCGGTACTGAGTACTAGCCTGGACCAGGTGCAAGCGCTCTATGGAGAGTGTGTTTCCACTGCTCCTCTGCATGCTCACACAGTTACATTACTTAACAATGACATGATCCGAGACAGTTTTACCAACAGCAGCAGATTTCACTGGTCTAAACAGCTGACCAGACTGACCAGGCTTACGGCTTCCGATGTAAACAACGCAGGCCGATTTGCACACGTCACTAGGGAGACCGCGTGTTTGTTACGTTATGACTCATGCTTACGGTACGTAACTCAATCTGCGAAACATGGTTAGTTGTTGTTGTTTTTGTTGTTGTTGGTCTTTTTTTACCCATTTTAATTTATTCGCTATATCTTTTCTTTTCTAGGGCATTCAAGCACAGTTGAACACGCAAGACAAATTATAAGACGCAAAATGTTCAAAACCAGTGGTAAAAAAATTACATTAAACATAAAGCAATGCATTTAGAATTAAAAATCAATGATGATATATCCGGTACACGCTAGGGTGAATGCAGACTTCTTACTTCATACCAAGAAAAGCCCCAGTCAAGCAGAGCAGCAAAGAGAAGATGAGATTTTAAGCCCATCTACTGACGGTGCGGGACTCCGAATCTGACGATACTCGTTAAATAAACCTAAAAGAAGATCCTGAACAAATCAGCAGCCCCGTGGCATTGCTTTCAAGATCACAATATTCCATTATGTTTCCGCTGAAAATCTTAGTTTGACGAAAAGTTGGTATCAGTATTTTATATACAACCCGGCTGAAAAGAAAAAGTTGTTGAAGTTTGTATATAATTAAAATAGTATAAATTTATAATTATGGCGGATATTCAACCGAACCGCCCGCTGACAATTATTTTACACAATCGTAAAAGAGTAAATGAAAGTGTGAAAGAGTAATTTGTAGAATCTATGATATGAATTAGAATATGGTAAAATACACACACACACACACACACACAAATACACAAGAGAGAAGGTCTTAATGTTTTTTGTGATGCGAAGTCAATGGCGAAATATTTCAATCGATTCTTAGTTTATTGACCTCCATTCTCGCTACAGAGTATTAAATAATTATATTTCGAATTCGATTGGTCTTCCAGATGGAAACAGATTCATCTTTGATTTGTCTTTCGTTTGATTAAGTCCGTCTACAACACAACCATTTAACGCGTTCTTTATACCAAACTTGAAACCACCTCTAGGAGGAGAGCGGAAACGAAGGATGGGGCATAAAACTCATCTACTGACGGTATATAGCTCGGTCTTGAGTCCCGTCTTCCAGTGTAGAGCTGAACATATTAGGCTTCCCAAAGATTCATCTACTGACGGTATATAGCTCGGTCTTGAGTCCCGTCGGCCAGTGTAGAGCTGAACATATTAGGCTTCCCAAAGATTCATCTACTGACGGTATATAGCTCGGTCTTGAGTCCCGTCTTCCAGTGTAGAGCTGAACATATTAGGCTTCCCAAAGATTCATCTACTGACGGTATATAGCTCGGTCTTGAGTCCCGTCTTCCAGTGTAGAGCTGAACATATTAGGCTTCCCAAAGATTCATCTACTGACGGTATATAGCTCTGTCTTGAGTCCCGTCGGCCAGTGTAGAGCTGAACATATTAGGCTTCCCAAAGATTCATCTACTGACGGTATATAGCTCTGTCTTGAGTCCCGTCGGCCAGTGTAGAGCTGAACATATTAGGCTTCCCAAAGATTCATCTACTGACGGTATATAGCTCGGTCTTGAGTCCCGTCTTCCAGTGTAGAGCTGAACATATTAGGCTTCCCAAAGATTCATCTACTGACGGTATATAGCTCGGTCTTGAGTCCCGTCTTCCAGTGTAGAGCTGAACATATTAGGCTTCCCAAAGATTCATCTACTGACGGTATATAGCTCTGTCTTGAGTCCCGTCGGCCAGTGTAGAGCTGAACATATTAGGCTTCCCAAAGATTCATCTACTGACGGTATATAGCTCTGTCTTGAGTCCCGTCTTCCAGTGTAGAGCTGAACATATTAGGCTTCCCAAAGATTCATCTACTGACGGTATATAGCTCGGTCTTGAGTCCCGTCTTCCAGTGTAGAGCTGGACAGATTAGGCTTCCCAAAGATTCATCTACTGACGGTATATAGCTCGGTCTTGAGTCCCGTCTTCCAGTGTAGAGCTGAACATATTAGGCTTCCCAAAGATTCATCTACTGACGGTATATAGCTCTGTCTTGAGTCCCGTCGGCCAGTGTAGAGCTGAACATATTAGGCTTCCCAAAGATTCATCTACTGACGGTATATAGCTCTGTCTTGAGTCCCGTCTTCCAGTGTAGAGCTGAACATATTAGGCTTCCCAAAGATTCATCTACTGACGGTATATAGCTCTGTCTTGAGTCCCGTCGGCCAGTGTAGAGCTGGACATATTAGGCTTCCCAAAGATTCATCTACTGACGGTATAGAGGTCGGTCTTGAGTCCCGTCTTCCAGTGTAGAGCTGAACATATTAGTCTTCACAAAGATTCATCTACTGACGGTATAGAGGTCGGTCTTGAGTCCCGTCGGCCAGTGTAGAGCTGGACATATTAGGCTTGATGGATATTCGTAGTTCTCTTGAGCTTTCACATGAGTTTGAGCTATCGCTGGCTCAAAGCAAGATAATAATTTATCCATCTTCACGCAAAGCTGAACAGATTAGTAGATCAAGCAGAGCTCTGTGATAGCAACACTGAGCCCCCGGTCAGGCAGCATAGAGCTGAACAGATTTACTCTCCCCTGGATGGCAAGGTTGAGCTCTCGTTGGGCAGTGCAGAACTGAACAGAGCAGCCTCCCCTGGTTGGTATAATTGTACCACCATCAAACAGTGAAGAGTTGAATAAAGTTTTGCTGAAGTTAAACAGATCAAATTTCTATTGAGAAGGTAACATTGAAAAACTGGACAGATTAGTCTCCCTTTTGGATGGCAAACTTAAGCTTCTCACGGGCAGTATAAAAGAGAATAGATATGCAACAGTGAGCAAATAGGAGTCCAAAAAATTGATTTCCACTTTTAATTTACAAATTCCATCAAAAATAAATTAAATTACGACGAATGCACGTTTGAAACCAGTATGCCACTCGGAAAGATCCATTTTAAGTGAGACATCATTCCATTTTGCAGCTCAATGGGCAATGCTTTTACGGGAACGTTCGTTCCAAACATGACAACATCTACCCAGCATCACTTGAAGGAAGTCGACATTTAAAACAATTTTTAAAAAAGATTAATCGATTAATCAACTAATGCCTTTATAACAGATGCTTGTCAGCTCTAAAAGGTGAAGCCAGTCACAAGTGATATAGTAAACATCATTAGAGCCTGATTGACAAGAAGTTTTAAATTCCCTGGGCTTTATTACAAGGAAAAAAGAAGCCAGTCACAAGTGATATAGCTAACATCGTTAGAGCCTGACTGACAAGAAGTTTTCAATTCCCTGGGCTTTATTACAAGGAAAAAAGAAGCCAGTCACAAGTGATATAGCTAACATCATTAGAGCCTGACTGACAAGAAGTTTAAAATCCTCTTGACTTTATTATGGACTATAAAAGCCAGTTACAAGTGACATACTTAACATCATTAGAGCCTGCCTGTAAAGAAGTTTTTAATCCCTTGGCTTTATAAGGAAAAAAGAAGCCAGTCACAAGTGAAATAACTAATATCGTTGAAGTCTGTCTGACATTAGTGACAAGAAATTTTCAATCCTTTTGACCTTATTATATGGAATATAGAAGTAAATCACAAGTGAAAAAACTAACATCATTAGAGCATTCCTCTTGACTTTATTATATTGAATATAGAAGCCAGTCTCAAGTTATATTACTAACATCGTTAGAGCTTGCCTGATAATGGAAAAAGATTCGATCTAGATCTAAATCTAAATCTCAATTATTGATAGTCTAGGGACAAATAAAGATCTAGAGTCTAACACGTCAAGTAACAAATTTTAAAAGCCTGTCACTCACTGAGAACGAAAGTCTTGTACTTTAGTCAAAACATGGTGGTGGTTTTTATCTTGTAAACATTGATGTCTATATAGCTTTTAAATAATTTCGGAACTGACCCCATTAATTTGACAGCCATTAAATTTTCTAGATTTTATTAAGAACAGGAATATATTATATGAATGCGCTGTCACAAGTTTCTTGATTTTCAAGTCTACTCAATTTGTGAAGTCACTAGCGACCAGTAGAAAGCGACAAAGCACCAAATCGCTTCGGGTAAACACAGTCAGATTCGTGGCAAGCAAATCTCTAAAGAAAGCGGTTTATTGCTGGCTGCAGATTGCTTCTTGTATGCATGCCTTTAGGGGTCCCTAAGCTCGACATTGCTGATTTGTAAAAAAAAATACTTTCAACGGTGGTCTTGGTTTTCATGTCGTAGTAGAAGCCTTGCTTTTTCATGTGACATAAGACGAGCATGCTTGCCTTCCTTCAAAGAATAGACCAGTGTTTAGTAAGACACTCTAGCAATGTAATATACGATTACATTAACGATTTTAAGTCTTTTATGACTGTCCACCGTATTTTTAAAGAAGACTTGATCTTATTTTCTTGCCATTCGGCCACAATTTGTACTGATTTCGAGTATTTTTTACGAAACTGGTAATCTTAGAAGTGGTGTAGTTATGGTTTGTAAACTGTTTCCATCTTGCCAGAGTAACCCTCAACAGTTCCCCGAGAATTCATAAAATTGAAATGAAATGCATTATTGGCAAAGAGGTGCACAAGGCAAGTTTATATCTTTATTCAAATAGTTTGCTGAATGAAGAAATTTTTAGACGAAAGTTATTTTATTAAAGCACAGACTGCATTAGATTAGAAAGAAAGAAATTTAATCATAACAAAATCTCCTATTTATTCCTTAAAATCATTTGAATCTTCACGGTGAATAGCAATTTATTTTTGGAGGATAGAGACTTAAAGTATCATATTTTTTTTTTTTTTTTTTGCTCATCCTCTCCTATTGCTGGTTTTGTTTTTGTTTTGTTTTTTTTAACAGTTTGCATTATTTTTTAGTCACGACTGTCCACGTCACATGACACCAGGAAGGGCAGTAAAGATCTAATATTATAAAATTGTTTTCAGTTTGGAACTTAACATCTGAATTCAAAGATACCGGTATACTTATTTTTTCTCCCTGCAATACATATTTTACTGATATATTGATTAGTTGACTTTCTACATTTCTGAACCAAAAATCTTTTTGCATTTTTCTTGAACCTTATTTTCGCTTCATGCATAGTTCAATCCATTGCATTTGTTTGGTACGTTAACAAACATTTGGACAGAGAATCACTATTTCTTTTACTCTCTTTACATGTACAGTATAACATTTACTCTTCGTGAAGTAAACTTTAACATTATATTTTATAATTTGATTTTATTTAAATCTTCTAATTGTCCTTCTCTATGATTTGTCATAACTATACTCATAGTTTTGTGTCTGTCTGTACAAGTCTATTAACAATTAACAGTTTAAAAAGTGATTAATGCTTTAAGAATAATGAACCCTCTAAGATCATCTAATTTTTCTACATGTATCCACATACATGAAAATATACATAAATAAATAAATTTTTCTCAAAAGTTTTTGGGGCCGTTGATACGGAAGCCCTTTTGCGTGAAAACAAATCTGGTTAGTTTCCAAGCTAATGGTATTTTCAAATATTTCTTTATTTATTTGTTATCTAGGGGTGCAAAGAACCCAACTTACTACATATGAAACCCGTACGCCCATTGGAAATGTGTGTCCCCAGACACCTGGACTCTGAAAGAGCTCTCATTAACAATATGTTTTGTGTGTGTCTGAGTATGATATATATATATATGTATAATATTATATAAGTCAAGCAATGCAAGCACGGTACAAAATGGACACTCTTTCATAAAATAAAATAATAAAAAAATGCATAGAGATGAATTTTATCTCAATATAAACAAATTCACAATCTACACATTTTGCCCACATCAAGCACAAATGATGTGTAAAATGTAAAACACGGGACGTAGTTTTGTCTCGTATCTCTGTTTACAAAATGGCGCTTGACTGAATCTTGCCCCGGGATGAAGAGAATGTCGCCACAGAAGGGAAACGGAAGTTTTATGTTTGGGGCTGTGAAAAGTTCATGGACGACCGAAAAGATTCCTCTAACACGTTCAGGTTGTAGACAGGCACTGCCCACGAGTTCATCATGATGTTCATGAAAAACAGAGCGACGATGTTCATAGGTAACCCGACCAGTACCTGAGGGAAAATGTAAAAATGGTGAGTTGAAGAGTTCAAGACTTACGATCAGAAATGGCTATGAAATGTGCGAAAGGCAATCTATATAGAGATAAATGTATATCGGGATAGAAATGGACAGTGAACTCAAGTGAATAAGTAGATAAATATATAGATGAATAATCAGTTAGATAGATCGATGGATGGATAGATATTTGGAAAGACAGACCGACAGACAGATTAAATAGATAGATAGATAGGCAGGCAGAAAGAAAAATAGATAGTTATTTAAATAAAGATCATTAGTTAGATTAATTGTTATGATTATATTAGCAGCTAGGGGAGTCGCTAGATGGATGCTAGTTAGGTCCATAGATAAAACGAAAAAAATACAAATAGGTAATATATATATATATATATAAATATATATATGTGTGTGTGTGTGTCTGTGTCTGTGTATATACATACATACATGTATACATATATATTTATATATATATATATATATATATATATATATATATATATATATATATATAGAGAGAGAGAGAGAGAGAGAGAGAGAGAGAGAGAGAGAGAGAGAGAGAGAGAGAGAGAGAGAGAGAGAGAGAGAGAGAGATACAAACAGACAGAGACAGAGAGATGAATGAAAGAAGGAAATAGACAATGAATATCATAAGCTTACATTAAGCAATAACTATTTGTGCGTACCATATCTCTTATCTTGAGGTAACCAGCAGCAAACACTATAGAGTTGGGAGGCGTTGCTACTGGCAGCATGAAGGCCAAGGACGAAGCTATGGCAACAGCAATCATCAAGGTCAAAGGGTTCACGCCCATCCCAATAGCCTGACATGGAATGGAAAATAGAACATTCCTTTGGTACTATAATAGTAAAAATATTTGTTACTTTTGTAAAATTCCAAGTCTATACACCTGTGAATAAGTTAGTTAAAATAATAATTGGACAGTTATGAATCAACACAAAGCAGTTTATCTCATAATATCTTTTGTGGGAATACATATCTCTCTATAAAACGTCTTTAAAATTCTTAAAAATAGAGTAGGAAAATACATAGTTAAGAGATGTTCTATGCCAAAATCTTTGTAGATTTTTCAGCGAGCGATTATTAAATGGAGAATCTAGTCATGATCACTTTTATCCTCTGTTTCCATCTTCCATCTTCTCCAGAACCACAAGGCTGCATGCTGTGTCTGATGCATTACAATAAATTTCATTTCACTGTTCAGAAAATTGATGCTTTGAAATACATTCGCAGGTTTACTTTGGGTTAAAGTGTGTTACCTCTAAGTCTCTGCAAGGGACTCAAAGGAATGTCAACAATTATTTAGAACTATTGCCAGTAAAATTATCTTCCTTCTCTCCTACACTCTCTCTCTCTCTCTCTCTCTCTCTCTCTCTCTCTCTCTCTCTCTCTCTCTCTCTCTCTCTCTCTCTCTCTCTCTCTCTTTTTCTCTCTTTCTCTCTCGCTTTCTCTCGCTTTCAGCCTCTCGCTCTCTCTGTCGGTCTCTCTCTCTCTCTCTCTCTCTCTCTCTCTCTCTCTCTCTCTCTCTCTCTCTCTCTCTCTCTCTCTCTCTCTCTCTCTCTCTCTCTCTCTCTCTCTCTCTCTCTCTCTCCCGTTGCCTATCTATCATCGCATCCAACATACACACACTTACAGCGCGCGTCGCCAATAGTTGAAGTGGGCTCACAATTTTAAAAGTGTCAATTTTTTATCAAAGCTTGTGTCTCACTTTACAATTCCTAATCTATCAGAAAGAGCTAATTGATAAGGTTAAAAAAAAGAATTGTAGTTTGAGATTAGGGTGAGATGGACCCGCTATTTTCGACAAACAATAGTTTTTTTTTCCTCGATGTTGGTTCTTCCCAACCTACCGTTTGACCAAGGATGGGGACAAATAGCGTCGTTGTGGCCGCATTGCTGGTCACCTCGGTGACTAGGGTGATGACGATGGACACTAGCATGGTCACTGCCCAAGTGGGCAGCTGGGACAAGCCATTTAGATGGGAGGACACCCAGGCAGATAAGCCGGACCTCTGCGGAAAATTAGCAACGTGAAAAGCTTGACTTAAGAGATTTACAGGAGGCGATAATGAACTGTCTGTACGGGAGAGAAAAAGCTTTAGAAATGGTAACAGATACGTAACCTAATTACAATAAAAACATTTTATAACTTAACTTTAAGAAAAAAACATTATTCTTCCTTTTAAGTGTGAAGTATGGATGTAGTTTTGAAACCTTTTATTTAATATAGTTGTGAATCTATTTTTTTGATTCACATTTGGGGGGTGTTGGGGTGTAGGGTGGGAGAGAGAGAGACAGAGACGGAGACAGACAGACAGACAGACAGACAGAGACAGAGACAGAGACAGAGACAGACAGACAGACAGACAGACAGACAGACAGACAGACAGAGACAAAGACAGAGACAGACAGACAGACAGACAGACAGACAGACAGAGACAGAGAGATAGATAAAGGTTGAATTAAAAAAAATATCAGAATGCTTCTGCTTTCAGTGTTTCTTTTTTAACCTTTAATTCAATGTAGAGCCGAATCGACTCAATATCTTAATAACGGCCGTGCTCATCCCATCCCGTGTTGCTCACTTTCAAAAACGAAATTCGACTGTGTTTTCTGGATTGCGAACCGAGGATGATGCTGAAGAAACAGATCCACCCAGAGTTTATTCTCTCCTACATTGTTTGTAACATTCGCTTATTGCGGGGCAGGATTTACTACAGCGACTCGCCAAAAGCCCTCAACGTTTACCTCACAGCCATCAGCCAGAGCGAAACCTCCTCCCAGGAGAAAAGCCCTCAACGTTTACCTCACAGCCATCAGCCAGAGCGAAACCTCCTCCCAGGAGAAAAGCCCTCAACGTTTACCTCACAGCCATCAGCCAGAGCGAAACCTCCTCCCAGGAGAAAAGCCCTCAACGTTTACCTCACAGCCATCAGCCAGAGCGAAACCTCCTCCCAGGAGAAAAGCCCTCAACGTTTACCTCACAGCCATCAGCCAGAGCGAAACCTCCTCCCAGGAGAAAAGCCCTCAACGTTTACCTCACAGCCATCAGCCAGAGCGAAACCTCCTCCCAGGAGAAAAGCCCTCAACGTTTACCTCACAGCCATCAGCCAGAGCGAAACCTCCTCCCAGGAGAAAAGCCCTCAACGTTTACCTCACAGCCATCAGCCAGAGCGAAACCTCCTCCCAGGAGAAAAGCCCTCAACGTTTACCTCACAGCCATCAGCCAGAGCGAAACCTCCTCCCAGGAGAAAAGCCCTCAACGTTTACCTCACAGCCATCAGCCAGAGCGAAACCTCCCCCCAGGAGCAGCAACACACCCCAGGCCATTTTCTCGTGTACTGTAGGCCAGTCCAGGAGTTTCTCGTATGTCCCGAGCTTCACCGGGGGTTTAAGCTTGCCATCTTATGGAACATAAAAGAGATCTTCAAAATATCGCAGGTGTAGGAGCGATGCGTTAACTTGTGTTAAAGCTATTCATTAACTTCCATTTTATCATATTTTATTTTCTTCTAAATGTGGGAGATCAAGTATTTCTGAACTTTCTCAATCTATTAAGAGATAATTTCAAACGCTTATTAGAGGTCTGTGAATTCCCTGAGTGTCTAAAATTGACCTGAATCGTGCGAATTCATAGCTGCCCATTTATTGAAACCTTAAAAATAATGCATGTCTGAAAGGATCAAAAACGGATTTTAATTTCACAAAATTAGCTAAGTTTTCTTATTAAAGTTTTACCCTGAACGTTTAGTTTCCTGGTCGAGTCAGTGCGAGTGCTCCAGGGCGCTTGAGCCGGAAGTATAAACAGGGCCATAGAGAAGATGATAGCTGGAATCGAGTCACCGACGTATCTGTGGGGTAGAAGAACAATTTTTAGCATGGTCAAACATATAGTTCTAAACATGCCCAATCTATTTAAAGATACATAATTATCAAAGCGTATAACGAGGGAAAAAATTCCGAGAGATGTGTCTCTTGCTGAAATTCATTGCTGCCTTTTTTTTTTATTTCCTACCTGCATATTATTGATAAGCGTTAAGTATAATATATATGTAAATTGACTTCGATTTTACAAAAAGTAACATTACTAGTTAAATCTTTAAAGCAAGTAATGGAGATAATACATTTTTAGTTGCGATGCACACACCTTGTAAAGACAGCGAAGCAACAGAAATATAGCAATAGCAATAATTTCATACAAATAATGAGGGCTGGTAACAAGAACAGCACATGTCCAAATACATATTTTTTTAAATAAAAGTTATTTCATTTTTTTTTTTTTTTAAAAAAAAAGCAAGCAGAACCTGCGTCGATTCTTGTGAAAGTTTATCGGTAAATGGTCCTACATTTTATGAAATAAAAGATTCTTGGACAAACTTGGTTCTTTGGTTGACTGCTATGAGTAAAATGCTGTACTCACTAGGTAGACATAACGTCACTAATTTTCAGTCTATTTTACTCATCGGCACCATTACGGTCATCACCATGTTTATCACAACGCTAATTACTTTAACCTCTATCAGATCTGTAACGTGTTGTTCATTCCAGCATGAGCAATATAATTATTGTACTGCATCACCATAAGCAGCATCACGAACCTCGACATAATTTCATTAATTATAATAGTTTGGACTGTCAACATCACAGTGATTATCATTATTATAATCATCATCATCATCATCATCATCATTATTCTTCATAATCATTATAAACGATAATCACGATATTCATCCTCATCATCATCATCATCATCATCATCATCGTCATCATCATCATCATCATCCTCTGAATCCCACAGAGCCAACTCAGAAAATAAAAAATGTTTCGTAAGGTATTTTAAAGGGATTTCTAAACAATCATAATTTATTATAAATATTCCAGCGCTAGCTTTACGAACTTTGGCTTAAAGAGATCTCCCCATCCGGGTATGAAGCCAGGCTTGCGGGTGATCCATAGCAACGCCATCATGACGAAACATACAGCCACGGATTTTTCCGCATAGCTGCGTAAAAAAATTATACCGTTAAAGTGAACAAAGGAGTGAGATTCATCTATAAAAGTGAACTGTTTATGATTATCTAACATCCATTTTAAATTATGTCGCCGCCACTGGGGTGCGAAAAATAGATGCTAATTTAATAATTGACCAAAATAGGGCATCTTGTTTGAACAACTCATCACCTAGTCTTGGTGTGATAGATTCTTTGGTATAGGATGTTTACAGCAAGTGATCAAAGATCTTCTCAGCATATCGAACAAGCCCTCTGCGGACTGGGAGGGACTGATAAGATGAGGCCTTAAACTCAACCAAGAAAGGTGGAGGAGATCAAGCCCGAGCAAATGGTCTCTGTAGGTATCAAGGCGGAAGTTGTGTTCTCACGACAACCTGCGACTCGCGGTATGGGAAACAGTAAAAACGAATCCCACATGATGTAATTTGGTTATTTTTTCTGCTTGCTCTCATATTCACTTTTAATCTTGTTCTCTTCAACATGTAGGGAAAAGTGTTCAATGCGGTCTTCTCAAGCAACAATCATTTCTCATTGTTAAGCACAAGGGGTCTTTGCTTTTTCAAAATGGAACACACCTAATAAGTACATCAGTTCATTAAATACAGTATAATTACTGAAGAGACTTCTCAAACTTTGAGGTAAATATTTATTACAAATGTGAAGCATATTTCAACATCCAAAACTCAAAGCAAGACAGCAAAATCAATATACTTGTGGTAAGTCTCTTTAAAAAGGCAGGAATTGAAATTATAGGCCAGTTTTTGGCTCAAGAAAAACTTCTAGCAGTTATACCTAGAGAGATATAGTTTAGGAAACTTTCGTTTGTTTCTTCACTTGGTTAGCAAAATAGTCTTTCTTTTCCTTGTTAGTTTAAAAAAAGGAAAGGACAAAAATAACTTTTTTTTTCTGTAAGAACAGAAACAAAATAAACTAAAAAAGTTTTGTTTTTTTTAATCACAAACCTCTTAGTCTAAAACATTGCTTTTAAATATGAGATTTAAAAAAATTCGGAAAAATATTGCTTTCAACCTAGTGACATTAAATACAAAATTAGCTTCCTCATAAATATTTATGACGATTTGTTCTGAGGATATCAGATATAATATAGACAGCGGTGTTGATGCCTTACCTCATTTTGTCCAGACTATCATACTCCCTTCTGAGCACAGTCTGGACTCTGTGATAGCTGCTTGTGTTCCTCTTCCAAAACTTGAAGCACCTACATGGCATGCCAGAACCATTCAGATTAAATACTTATTCACTTATAGAGAAAGAGTTAGATTGTAATAACGTGAAATCCTTCAAGGAAACATTAAAGAAAAAAAATCACTTGTGAGTCCTCTAATAACTTGTGAGTCCTCTAATCGCTTGTGAGTCCTCTAATAACTTGTGAGTCCTCTAATAACTTGTGAGTCCTCTAATAACTTGTGAGTCCTCTAATAACTTGTGAGTCCTCTAATAACTTGTGAGTCCTCTAATAACTTGTGAGTCCTCTAATAGAATGTGTGTTGCTTTGCAGTAGTTATGTCGTACCGATAGAGGTATCATGGGGATGTACGGAAATCCTAGTACTTTGGATGTTAGATTTATGTCATGAGAATAAAGATACTTTCCATTTGTAATTTAACAAAATCAGCTGAGTAGAAACAGAAAAATTCAAGATATAATTCATCATTTAAAAAATATGTAGGGTAAAAAAAGAATGTTTTCTGATTAGAAGCCTTGATACAGAAGATGACCAGGTTGGACAACTCTAACACTATTATGTCACACATGTCGATATTTATTCAATACAAGACATAGCAAAATAAAATTCAATGGTTTAACATTTCTTTAAAGATGATGCTCGATAAAGACGACATAAAAGTATTTAGAGATTAAACATTATTTTCTTAAGGAAAAAACCCATACAGACATTTGCAAAAGAAACAACATAAAAATCACGAGAAAATAGCAGTTTTGTATCTTTGTCGGACGCTAAGCCTAAAACAAATACGGCTTACAGAGAGAGAGAGAAAAAAAAACCCATACAGACATTTGCAAAAGAAACAACATAAAAATCACGAGAAAATAGCAGTTTTGTATCTTTTGAAAGATAATTGTCGGACGCTAAGCCTAAAACAAATACGGCTCAGAGAGAGAGAGAGAGAGAGAGAGAGAGAGAGAGAGAGAGAGAGAGAGAGAGAGAGAGAGAGAGAGAGAGAGAGACAGAGACAGAGACAGAGACAGAGAGAGAGACAGAGACAGAGATAGAGACAGAGACAGAGAGAGAGACAGACAGACAGACAGAGACAAAGACAGAGAGACAGAGAGACATACAGACAGACAGAGAGAGAGAGGTAGAGAGAGAGACAGACAGACAGAAACAGAGACAGACAGATAGACGGACAGATAGAGACAGAGACAGGCATAGACAGAGACAGAGAAAGAGAGAAAGACAGAGAGAGAAGGAAAGATAGAGTTCATAGATTTAAAGGAAAAGAAAAAAAAATTTATCCAGCTAGTCTGATATCTTTTACCCTGTCGTTACTCACAGGAAACGAAATCCACATGCACGCATAAACCTGGCGGTAGTCAGATAATCTAATGTTCACAGGACTGGTATACCCATATAAAATAACAAGCCCAAGTCTTTATTAAACTCAAGCACTCAGTTTCCTTGACATTAACCAAAAAACGGAAACACACACATTAAGTTTTTTAAAAAATCAAATAGAGAATCAGTTAAACAATTTCCATACGGGAATTCAGCTATGCTGAATTTTTCTAATCTATTTTAAGATCCTTTAAAACGTTTATTTTAAGACTATGAATTCCCGCAGAGGTTGCTAATTGTCTCCTGTCTTGCGGGTATTAATAGTAGCCCAGTTATTTTAACCTATATGATACTGTGTTTTTAAGGATCTTCAAAGAGATTTGGATTTTTACAAAATTAGCAAACTTTTCTTATTCGGGCTTTATTCTTTTTTATAATCTCAATGATTAGATCAACACAAACCCCAGCCTTTTACAAATTTTTTACTCACCCAACCCCTTCCATGTAGATTTGCATCCACAACCATAGGGAGCAGACGAGAATAGTAGACAGGGGCACGCCAAGGAGGAGCCAGTTGGCGAAATTGACAGGGTTATCGGTCTTCGCCTTTTTGTAGATGCTGGTGGTAAACGAGTTGGAAGAGATCCAGGAAAAAATGTGTCAAATGATACTGTAAGTCTCCGAATGTGTGTGCGAGAGATCCAGGAAACAATTATCAATTAATACTATAGGAAATTGTTCAGTTAACTGTTTGTCTCAGCAGTAGATTTGCAAGAGTATCACTCCTTTCCGAATAGGCATATAAAAAAGAAATTTAGTATCTGTGAACAAAGACCAACATCCAAGTATTAGACTTCATTGCCTTTACTTTGCTGTTGTCACTGATCCTCTTGATTTAAGTATTAAATATTTTTAAATAATTATAATTTGCACACAGCTTTTTTACGGACAGTTCCTAACTTCAGCCAAAAAGTAAAACTAGTTTCTGCTTATTCTACACTTCCAATTTAAGTTTCTTTAAAACGGTTATTAGAAGACTTCAAATTCAAGAGAAAAAAAGCTTGAAGATGCGGTACCTTGGGGTAATTTGTATATGCACATTGATTTAAAGATGTAAAAATTATGATAATGAATGTTGAAACGGATATAGCTAATAATTCTTATAAGTACTCAATAAACTAGTTGCACTAATGTACGTCTATTAAATCAAGAGGGTTTAGGACCAAAGATCTGAATGTTGAGATGATAAAATCAAAACTTAAACTTGCATTTCAGTAAACTTCTGAAAATTGTAGATACAAGATGCATCGCCTTTTAGAACTTGTAAAACAAATAAAGTTATCTCTTGTATTTTTTTTAAGAATATGTAATATAATGTTTTTATTAAATGATCCCTCATTGCGAGGGAATATTTTAATAACAAAAATCATAAGTATGTTATTCTCAACAAGCTATTTTAACTGATTTCTAGTTGATTTGTCGATGAAAATTTAAAGTTAAATGTTTGATGAAAAGGAAAAGACTACAGCTATACTCTTTGCGCAAAATTAGAATAGCTTGTAAGCCAATCATAATAGATAACCGAAGTTAGTAAACTCAAGTTTGGGGAGTATGAATTATTGATACATTATATTCGCAGGGCAAAGTTTTATCAATAATGTTCTCAGAATTTGATCTAAATCTACGACTGTGAACAATTTGATTTTTGATTTAAGCACCGATGAATTTACATTCTAGATCAAGATCTATTCTGCAAAAAAAAAATCCCGAGGAGAGTTCTAGATCAGATCTCATTAAGAAAGTTTCAGGTACTATTAACCTTCGGCCAGGTATAGGACAAAACTTAATGAAAATAAAAAGGGCAAATTATTATTAGAACATTCAGGTGAGTGACATGGTGAGAAGGTCCAAACTATGACAAGCCTTTAATCGTATCAATGCAAAGATACAGATTAAAGACAAAGGAGTGAAAGGAGCCTCTCACCCATCCGACATGCCTTTGAAGACAATGTTTGCCCCGGTGCCTGTGAGCGTGGCCATCCCGCCGATGTTGGCGCTGTAAGCGACAGCCAGGGAGAAGCTCTTGGCGAAGGTCAGGACTCGTGAGCTGCTCTCAGCCCGGCTCCGCTCTGGCCTGGCAGGACAAGGAATTGCTCGAGTCACGTGATTGGTTGGCTTCATTGTTTCAGAAAGTCCTAAAGAAAAGGCGACCTCAGGACTTTCCGATATATTGAACGGGCGAAGAATTTAGCTGTACAGAACTGCACTATGTTGCAGGACTTTATGATGGTATTTTATAACATCCATTATAATGAACGTTTATAAGGTTCGATTGATAGATAGTGATTTGATTTCACAGTTTTAACTGTCTATTCTTATTATAGCCATTTTTTCATCACCCGATATGAAAATCATTCCTATTATAGACTGACTCATGCAATGGCGGGAGCTAACCATAGCTAAGATAATGGGCAATCATTTTTTTTTTTAAATCAGCAAATTCTTACCAATACAAAAGATTAAAGTGATCATTGTAACTGATTCTCATGAATGAAATGTTTACATTGCCTGTCCTGTCTAGAATGTTAGTAAATCAATCAACAAGACGATTTTACTTTACACTGACGCCGGTGTCCACGCGCATGACGAGCGCCTGGTCGGCAGGTGACTCACACATAGTCATCTCCTCCTGCTCTTGAGGAACTAAGGTTCCATTCTCATCTACATCTAGGTAGAGTGAAACATTCAAGGCATGCAATGTTAAAAAGAAAAGGCTCAATGTAAACAATATCTTCATTCATACTTAGTATACAACAGGTAAACTTCTTTAAAAAAAAGAGCAGTAGTTATGCAAAATACAAAAGAGACAGAGATATAAATTAAAATGGTTGATTCTCTAAAAAAATAAAGATAGATAGACGTATGTAGAAACAGAGAGACAGACAGACAGACAGAGACAGAGAGAGGGACAGAGAGACACAGAGAGACACAGAGAGAGCGAGAAACAGACAGACAGGCAGACAGACAGACATACAGAGACAGAGAGAGAGAGAGAGAGAGGATGGGGAGGAGAAGGACGTTGAATGTTGTAAAAACAGAAATAGATATAAAAGGAATGAAATAACTAGTTCTTTGAACATTTAGATCTAGAGAGGATGGAATAGTGTGTGTTTGTGTGGTCTAGATGGAGATAAAAATGAGACTGAGAGATTAAGGTAGTTGAGAGAGAAATATGCTCGGATTAGAACGATGTGAAACTTTTCTTGAAATACGACAATCATACACAGAAATAGTTATCTCGAATACTTTCTCTATTTCTACAAGTATCATTTATCCTACGACAATTACAGCCGCCGACACCATCATCAGCACTACTTCTACTACTTTTACTACTACTACCACCACTACTACTACTACTACTACTACTACTACTACTACAGCTACTACTGCTGCTGCTACTACTACAACTACTACTACTTCTAGTTCTACTACTACTACTACAGCTACTACTGCTGCTGCTACTACTACAACTACTACTACTTCTAGTTCTACTACTTTTACTACTACTACAGCTACTACTGCTGCTACTACCACAACTACTACTACCACTGCTGCTGCTGCTGCTGCTACTACTACTACTACTACTACTACTACTACTACTACTACTACTACTACTACTACAACTACTACTACATCTACTACTACTACTACTACTACTACTACTACTACTACTACTACTACTACTACTACTACTACTACTACTACTACTACTACTACTACTACTACTACTGCTGCTGCTGCTGCTGCTGCTGTTGCTGCTGCCGCTACTACTACTACTACTTCCATCACTTTTGCATTACTATGAAATAGACTAACACTACTTCATCCCACCTGACTCCTGGCACGCCTTGATCTCCTGCAGTATGGCGGACACCATCGGCATCATCATGGCTGTGGCCGCAGTGTTGCTCATCCACATGGACAGAAACCAAGTCGGTAGTATCACACCCAAGAGAAGCCTGGAACATGGAGAGCGAGTTCAGCTAGAATCCTTTATATATCCGTCATTAGAAATAACCTTTGATCTTCGCACCTGCTTTGGCGATAAAGCGGGAAACTCTTTGTAAAGAGATGTTAGGGTGCGATCTCACCTAGACAGCCGCGCAATGGCTATGTAGAGAATTATGTCTTTTGTGAGGTTGTCTGCACGTTACATTGATATTTAGTCCAGTGGCTGCTAGCTCTTTCAAATTGGTAGTGGTAAAGAGATATTGTGATATTTTGGGCCGCACAAACTCACGGTAATGTTCCTGCGGACATCGGGTGGACGTACTCACCCCGCTTTCCCCAGACACCGGCGCTATGCAATATCTCAGTATCTCAAAAACCATCCGTCTTTCGTTTGATATGTATTGGAGAAAAAAAATCAAAAGATTCACTGATCGAAAGAACGCCAGTCACTGGCATTCATCACGAGTTCTTACTCAACATCACATAAGTCAAAAGTGTTAAAATATTATGATGTCTAAGGGAAATGCTTTGTTACTTTTTATAGACTTAAATGTGTCAGTAGGAAATAAAAACACAATAAAACTCATCTCTTGATGTAACAGCCCAGGTGGTACCCATGAGATAAAACCTGGATCCAATTTTTTTCTCAGTTTGTTTATAACCATCACTTCAATTATTACATTGTCTACACATTTCACATTGTTCTTTCAGCGAGAACAATATGAAGAGAAAAAGAAGAGAGTTTTCTGTCACAAGCCTAGGGTTCTTTATCAATCAGATAGGTCATATCATCTTTTTTGCCTAGGGAGGGTTCTTTGATCAGTTAACCTCATTCAAAGTTCAGGCAGATACTGCAGGGACAGAGATAGAGCTAGACTGAAGAGAATTTTGTTTTTTTAAATGCGTGGCATATAGGCAGTGTCACACACAAAGAGCTTACCATCGAGGCTGCGCGCTCACTAGAGTTAGTGATCGAAGAGCTAGACGTTTGTGAAGGTTCCATTTCTCAACCGCCACAGCAACCATTAGACTTCCCAATAACAGCATCACGGGCTCCTGGCGGGCGATGTGAGAGAGACGGTTACAGGTAGAGAGAAAACAGGGAAAGTGGGGGGAGGGAGAGACAGAGAGAGGGCTAGAAGGAGAGTCAGAGTAAGAGAGAAAACAGGAAAAGAGAGGGGGAGGGAGAGAGATAGAACGAAGGAGGTGAGGAGGGAGAGACAGAGAGAGGGCTAGAAGGAGAGTCAGAGTAAGAGAGAAAACAGGAAAAGAGAGGGGGAGGGAGAGAGATAGAACGAAGGAGGTGAGGAGGGAGAGACAGAGAGAGGGCTAGAAGGAGAGTCAGAGTAAGAGAGAAAATAGGGAAAGAGAGAGGGAGGGAGAGATAGAACGAAGGAGGTGAGGAGGGAGAGACAGAGAGAGGGCTAGAAGGAGAGTCAGAGTAAGAGAGAAAATAGGGAAAGAGAGGGGGAAGGGAGAGTGATAGAACGAAGGAGGTGTGGAGGGAGAGACAGAGACAGGGCTAGAAAGAGAGTCAGAGTAAGAGAGAAAACAGGGAAATATATTTCGACGCTCTAAAGTAAAATACAAATACCGATTGTTCTTATTTAGGTGATCTTAGTTTTCCATAACTTTATTCAGACATCATCATTCAGGAATTCTCATTATTATCCTCAGTTCTGCCAGCTTTCAGTTAATCCGTGTCAATGGTGGAAGTGATGGTGATGACAGATATGATAATCACAGTGATCAGGGCATTCATTGCTATATTGATAATGAGGATGATGAGGAGGAGGATGATCATGATGAGGATGATGATAATGACGATGAGAATGATTATGATGGTAATGATGATGATGATGAGGAGGAGGAGGATAATGATGATGATGATGAGCATAAAACTGACGATGAAAAAGATACTATTATACTATTGGTTGGGGGGGGGGGGAATCAATGAAATATATAATGGAGAAAATGATGAAATCATAAGAAAGAAAATTAAGCGCTTTAGATAACCAATTGAGACGAATGTACACGGCATATCAAAAACTTGAGTACAGGGAATTAAAAGAAAGTGAAAAGAAAGAAAATTGCGCCCATCACTTTGCAGTATGACATGCTGACGTCTGCTACTGGCATGATGCCAAACAGCGGAAGTAGAACGGCTGGTAGCAGCGCGGTCACCGCCAGGGGGATGACCTCTGTGACCCAGTAGACACCCATCACGATCAGGATGTAACCACACTTGGCCGCCTGGTGGAAGAAATCAACACAGCGTGTAATTAGAGTAGGGGGGGGGGGGGGGATGGAGTAGTAGCAGTGACAGAACGAGGGACATGTAGGAAAAGAAGTTTATGTAGTTTATTAGGTTTGAGCTAAGTGTACACACAAGGACAAGCCTTTTACCTGAGAAAGCTGTTACATTTTCAAGAAAGGGAGAAAAAATGTTGTGTTAGTTTAAAAAAAAGAAAACTAAGTTTAAGTTTGTGGGTGTTTTCATTCCATTAGGTTGTACATGTTATTAATATATCGATACTCAACTGATCTTTAAATGTAAAAACAGTGAAATAGCTTTCGATTATGACTGTTATTGATGAATTCAAGACAGTTTGTAGATATCATGCGCGCCCTAAAATTTGTATACGATGGACGATCATTTTACGGGAGTGTCGGCCCGGAAATTTGCTTTCTTCAAAATTTGCCGCCGTGAAGAGCAAAATCAAGAATTTATCTTTTAGAATTGTAGCTAAAACAAATTACATACTTATTTGAAATCCGCGCCGAAAAAAATGCGCAATAAAATGGTACGCGTGAAATTTCAAAATAGATGCTTTTGTAAAAAGAAATGTAAATTTACAAAACGTAGGGCAGCATGTGTTTACAACAACTACACACTTTATCTCTCGTTTAGCTTTCGGTAGCCTTAGCTAGGCCTATCTCCTTAGCTAGGCCTATCTCCTTAGCTAGGCCTATCTCCTTAGCTAGGCCTATCTATCTCCTTGGCTAGGCCTATCTATCTCCTTGGCTAGGCCTATCTCCTTAGCTAGGCCTATCTCCTTAGCTAGGCCTATCTCCTTAGCTAGACCTATCTCCTTAGCTAGACCTATCTCCTTAGCTAGGCCTATCTCCTTAGCTAGACCTATCTCCTTAGCTAGGCCTATGGCACATTGGTCGAAAGAGACATTTGTTCCATTTGAGCTATAGAAATCCAAAGATTGTCTTCGGAAAATGAAACGGTATATCCGTATAGTAATAATCTTTCAAACATATGATGACTGCATGCATTTTAGCGAAACTTTGGGCCACAAAGTTAATTGAAACTTAGTAACTAAAGACTAGCAACCTGTGCACGGCTTTAAAAAAAATTTTAATGAAAAAAAATCATGAAAATAATGTTGCAATAACATAACAACTCAATAGTCACGGTGGTTGTGTAAAAGAAAGTTTAATTCTATTTTATGATGCTACTAAACATTCATTATCATAAGGTTCTTTTTTTATATGCGCAACTATAAATTGCAGCAAGGCGGGGCACCTTTAGGCACTTTAGGCCTGGATTCATTGCTTTTTAATGTGCGTTTTTAAGAACCTTAAAATAGGTTTGAAAATAACATCATAATGGGATTTCCCATGTGCTTAATAAGTCACATGATTTCAACGGTCGGAACGAATAATAAAGCTTCCAGTCTAGTTTAGAGCTCAGCAATAAACAGGCTTTGAGTCAAAATTAATGATTGCTTTAACCATCGACGTACAACTGAATCTCCTCTTGCTTTCCATGTTTTATCTTTTTTTCTGTTTTGTCTGGAAAACAATCGCCAGAAACTAAGGAAAATGTTGGTTTGTCTTGCCATGCACTTTATGTACATGCAAATATGAATTTTATTTCATGTTTTATGGTCGTATAACGAGCAATAGTGTTCCGACCTTACAACAGATATTATGTACCGGTACTAAGTTTGGCGATAGTCCTGAAATACTAAAAACGTGGAAGATAAAAAAAAAATTCGTTATCTAGTGACATCAACTACCTGTTTTTTTTTTAAATATATTTGTTTAGTAATTAAACACGCTGCCAATAATGAGCGAACTATTTGGACTATACCGGTATCTCTAATCTCATGCAGTCTTTGGAATCACAAAAGACTATGATAAACTTAACCCATGTAAAATAATATTAAACAGTCACGAACTTAAACCCATGGACAATGAACTTAGTAAAAACAGCTTACTGTATTTAACATAGACGACCCTTCGCCTTCATTGGCTTCATCAGTAACTTACAAAAACATAGGGAATGCGATTTAGTCTTGGGTTGCGTTCAACTTAACCTCAAGTATTCTTGCTGCATCTTTTATGAGGACGTCCCTGTTTTGTTGTTATGTTGGGCACTGAGTATACATGGAGGTTAAGAGATGGCTCAGACGGCAAGGCGCCGGACTGGCGAGTCGGAGGTCTGGGATTTGATCCCCAAAGCAGATCTGAGGGTGGACTCAGATCTCATCTAATCATCTAACACGCAATATACACCATTATGATGCATTGTACGATCTAATATCGAGACATCTTCCAAAAATGTATATGTTGTTTTGCAAGCTTAAAAATAATAAAAACATTTGTCACAGAAACCACCATAGAGTGCAACGATAAAGCTTTGAACATTAAGAAGCAAATTTTGCTGATACACCTGTTGCTCCAGCCTCTAAGGGTGATACGAGTGTTTAATACAAGTTTTCATGTTAAACCCAAACAAACGAATTTATGCAGAGATTGTTGTTTGCCATAAAAACACAAACTTAAGTTCATGATAGTATGAATGAAGCATATATATATATATATATATATACACACACACACATTCTTTCTCTCTTTCTCTCTCTTTCTCTCTCCGTCACTCTCTCCCTTTCTGTCTCAGTCTCTCTCTCTCTCTCTCTATCTCTCTCTCATAAAAGCTAATCGTCATGAAGGTATCTATAATGGAAAATTACATTTGTATTATAACACTTTTATTGCAGTATCCCTTTTGCTGGCTTCCAGCTAGTTGCTCTGTCTCTTACTAGAGTAATAAAAAAATAATGGGAAACAATCCACTATCGTAGTAAAAATTTGGACAAAGAATTGATCTTCTGTTTAATAGTGGGCGGACTATGGGAGAGATTAATTTCTTTTTTACTGTTCAAAGTCTCTAGTTTCACAAATTTTCTAAATTATCTGATGATGATAATAATAATAATAATAATAATAATAATAATAATAATAATAATAATAATAATAATAATAATAATAATAATAATAATAATAATAATAATAATAATAATAATAATCTCACATCTCCAAGATTTTGATTAAAAAAATAGGAACAAACATTTCCAAATAAGCTTCTCCGCGACAAGTAAAACGTTGTTAAAACAGAAAGGCCTATGTGCTTAGAGCCTTAAGATAAAATTTAGATTTAAGTAATAGATAGAGGAGAGCTTTCATTGGCAGTGCTTCACGCAGGAACATAGCTTTTAACTCAGCTCCGACAGAGAAAGACAAACCCTTGCTCTGAGACCTGATGCGGACATTCTTCACGACAGCATAATTTCAGTTTCCGAGGCTTCATTTAAAAGAAAACAAAAACAAAATAAAACAAAAAATAAGTTTTACTTAATAGGGTATTTAAGAGCTCGTCATTTTTAATACTGAAAAATTTAGGAGATATCCAGTTCACACATATTGGAAACTGTAATGCATTGTGCTTTAATTCTATCTATTGACTTCCTCACCCTCTATAGATGCGCACTTTTTGGATAGCAGGTCGACATGTGTGGCCTCGATTCTTCTGTTACAGGAACCTATCTATCTCCAACTATTACTATATACTTGCAGGTTTTGATCTTTTTAACCCTAATGAATAAGTAACGGAAAAAATGTAATTGAGAAAGTTTACCTGATGCTCTGTGAGGATGGGTAAAGGTGATGCTAAAACAGGCACCGAGATTGCTATTATCAAAGTCTGCCATCGGCGGGCCTCATGCAGAACGTCTCTGAAGCCCATCTTGTCTCGAAATCGCTCAAACCTTTGTCGAAATTGTCCGAAAAACAGGAATCTGTCGTTGTGTTCTCACAATGTTTTTTTCATGTGATCCTCTGAAAGTGGGCGTTGTATCGGTGAGGGAACCTTTTTTCTAAACAGGATAACTGTTACTATCCTCTTGACTATCATTCAACGCATTAACTTCCTACACAAAAATAATGTAATAATTTTTACTGATGCGGGCGAGTCACCGCTATATTTTGGTCGCATCTATCGGTATAAAGGACCTAATCTTGTATTCAAAATTTATCCATAATCGAAGTGGCTATGGAATGAATCATGAAGTTTAATGTCTAAAAAGTCCTGCAGGGTAAAAGGGACACACGTAAGGGCCTAATCCTATGCAGAATGTAATTTTCAAAAAGGTTATTCAGATAAGAGCTGCGACATATCGCACTGGAAAATAAAAACAGAGCCAAAATATGTTTCAAAGTTCAACTAAAACGTTTTTATATACAGTACAAGATCACGCAAATACTTTAGTGGCCCACCATGACTGTCATGGCTACAAATCGATCAAAGTGTTCGCTCCCCGATAGCTTCCAATCTGGTGTATTTATATTCAACCCGTCTTCGTGGATATAGAAAAAAAATGAATAAGGATTAAAGGATAGGAGTCCTCGAAAAAAAAAATTTTGCTTTCACTTTGAAAATACATTCGCTCAAAATCAAACATTTTGACCTTCATTGCATGCTTACTCAGAAGCTCAAAGATATACACTTCAATATTTTCGCAATCTCACAATACCACATTTTAATGATGTGTTGCGCTCCCTCCCAGTCTTACCCATTGCTATGAACCTCATTTTTTTCCAACATGGCATTAGATATATAGCTGAGTTAGCTCTTGATTAGAACAAATACGTGTGATATAAAAAGCGTTTTCAAGTGGAATATGATCAATCTACATATAACTCTGTGCTGCCCCCTTTCGAATGTTTTAAATGCAATACCTAGATTTCGTTCTATGGAAATGTATTGGCTACCTTTAAAGTATGCAAGTAACAAACAGGTTCAACTTTAAGCTGGAGATAGAGTTTTTTGTTTATTTTTTTCAAATGAAAATAGGAAATGGCTTTGATCGTGCGAAACCGAGCGAAGTACTTTCTGCTTGATAGAGACCTAAAGAAGCTAAAGAGACAAGAAATAATTCATTATGCTCATTCTGCTTTCTGTTCAACAATGCCTAAGAAAGCAATTTAAAAAAAGTAAAAGAGAAAATTTTGTGTTATAGAATTTGCAACAAATGTCTTAATACCTGAGCATACTTTATGACAGAATGTCTTAATACCTGAGCATACTTTATGACAGAATGTCTTAATACCTGAGCATACTTTATGACAGAATGTCTTAATACCTGAGCATACTTTATGACAGAATGTCTTAATACCTGAGCATACTTTATGACAGAATGTTTTAATACCTGAGCATACTTTATGACAGAAAAACTTCTTCATTCATTGCCTTTTTTTTTTCATCACAATTGGGGATATGGACCAATTCTCATGTCATCTTTTCATCACAAGTGGTATTTATCTCTCTTCTTTTCGTCTTTTTTTCTAACTATCTATCTTTTTACCTATTTTACCTTTCATAAATCTACCCTTTGGTTTTTTTTTTCAACGCATATATCTTCAATCGATTAATATCTTTCTGAATATTTATCTATATATCGATCTAAATATCTAACTTTCTATCGATCTAACTATATTTATATCTATCTTTTTTATCAGTCTAAATTATTTATTTATCAATAACGTATTTATAGTTTCACAATTTTATCTGCCTGTCATGCTATATTCTAGTCTTTACCATTGTTGGGATCAGCGTTGCTTGTGATATAAACGGATTTCATTCCATATTCTAATCTTTACCATTGTCAGGATAAGCATTGCTTGTGATATAAATGGATTTTATTCCATATTCTAGTCCTTACCATTGTCGGGATCAGCATTGCTTGTGATACAGTCCACTCCTTACCATTGTCGGGATCATCTTCGCGTATCGCACAAAATGGAGCATATGATGCTTGGAGTATATAATCATGCCAAATCCAGTCCGTGGTCAGCGTCCATCACCATCTGTACAAGACCACATATTTTGACCATTGCCAGGTGATCATTCGATGTTTCACGGTCGGTACGTTCAGTGCCTAAATTTATCTAGCCATGATGATCTTTTGGAGAGTCAAAGGGTGTTTTTCTTATAAACTCGCGAAATGTTATAATGTTTGACAAATTTATATTAAACCACAGAACAATATTTCCTCAATAAATCCTTTATGCTTTTTTTTTTCCTTTTGTTTGTAGCATGAAGAGTTACACTGAATTTGCTTCGATTTCTTTGCATAAAAAGAATGTTGATGAGTCAATTAAAACACACGAGTTGATTCTATCGTGTTCTTTAATTAAGTCAATTGTTAAAAAAAAGGAATATATCGTTTGTAGAGATGAAAACAACTCTTATCTGGTCTTATTTTTTTTTTATTATTTTCACGTCACTGAAATCATTCAATTAGGGTGACATTTTCATGGAACTTTTTAAATGATTAAGAAAATGATAGAGGAGTAAAAATATCACCTCTTACTTCTTATAAAAATAAAAACAAGTCTACCTGCACGCTATAATATTGTTGGCCTTCGCCTTTTTCTGACGTGAAACCTCGATCTGTCATAAGAACTAATTATCATTTTTTATTTCTCTTAAGTTTTTTCGAGAAATATCAGAAAAAAAAATCTGCAAGGCTGAAATTCTTAAAGGATGTGAAAATCAAAGCTTGTAAAGCAGGTGCCAGAGGAAAGCATATATTTGATCCAGATATAAATGAAAGCACAACGGTTGCTTTATGTTCGATTGGAAGGCCATTCTTTTCAAGTACATATGACGCCATTTTCAATGAATCCATTAAGAGTCCAATCATAGTTGTTCAAATACAATCTGATAAACTTGATATTGAATACCATTAAAAGTGAAATACCAAGAACCTAAATCCAGACTTTTCTATTATTGTTTGCATAGCTTTCGACATTTTGCAGGACATTATATAAGAAAATGACTAATTTTGGCAACCGCAAAATCTATTTATAGCGGTCAATAGTTAGCAAAAAAAAAAACATGGCGGCTTTTCTATTACGTCGACCACGCACAGCTTCCGGAGCGGTGGATGTGTGTGTAAACAACGCCGCTCCAGCAGACGTCAACGATCTAAGTTTTTCGGCTTAAGTGGGATTAAACACCTAAGTTTTGTAAACCGAATTTTATTCTTATTGGATAAAATCATACCTAGGGCCTGCAGAAACATGTATAACAATTTGAATGAGATGAAAGGTGAGTTTTATTAAATTATCAATGATGAATATAACTTTGATCCAATTCTTCGGGTCGGGATTCTTGATCTAAGCTAATGATTATGCTTCTGTGATCATTCAGTTGATTCGAATCTAGGTATAAATCCTAGTGAAAGAAAATATCTGATTATCCAAAACCTAAATCTTGATCCAGACCACGACGTTCCTTAGAAACTAATAATAATATTAGTAATAATAAATACCGTTTTTAGCGTAAAAAAAACCAACAACTAAAGGCTATCTTTCTCTATCAAAAGACACCTGATTGAGTAACCTTACAGTATATATGGTAGTATATCATCTTTATTTATTTATATATTTGACAAATAAAACAATCTAACATAAAGTCTGCCATTTTATCTACCGTACATGAATGTGCGATTACCAAAAAAAAAAAAAAAAAATAGGATAGCCAATAGTGCTATCAATGGTAGTAAATTAGTATGCTATTATTTGTAGCTAAAGTCGAATTAATAACATTTGAAGTATTAGTAGTGGCAGTTGTAGTTTTTACATATTTGTTAGATTTTTTCTGCGCATACTTTCACATCTTTAATTTTTTTGATAGATCTTTATAGCGTCTTTTAATGTTTAATATAGGCCTATATATAAAAATTTCTGGGTAGATTTTGTATACAACCTATTTTATATATATATATATATATATATATAATGTATGTGTGTCTGTGTGTGAGACTGATGAAGGCTTAAAGCCAAAAGCTTATGTGTTTTGTTTTCTTTTGTAAATTTTGGAGCTGCAGCTATTCACAAATCTCCACTGCAACATTCAATTTTAATTGGACTTAGAAAGATCTAGTGCTGCATAATTCTATCGATACTTTGATATCAAATTCTAAAGAAAATCATCAGCATCAAATATTTCAATACAATCAAAAGCTACATTTGATTTTTATTCACTACATCATACAATTACTTCTATTGTATGTCGTTGATGAGAGTTAACTGTTAAGCACACTGTACCTTGAAGTCATGAACATAAATCTTGCAATGATGCATGTTGATTTTTATTATAGCAAGGTTCTGACCATTCACAAGTACTTGCTTCAATAAAACTTTACAAAAGTATTGCTACATTCATACTTTTTCTCCATTGGCCAGGTTATGTTCGATTGAAACCATTAGGCAAAAACAAGGCCTTATTTTCGTTGAGTCGTTAAGAAGACCTGAAAACCAATTTAAAAAAAAAAGTTTAAAAAGTTTTGACAAAAGTGAAAGATTTTTTACAAATCTGGAAAAATGGACACAGAAAAATACTACTACTTATAAAAAATGTTCGTAAGATTTGTGTCTTTGTAATACAGTCACTCACAGCATGCTTTTACACCTCAGTGATGCAATAGACTGTAGGCCAGTAGGCGAAACCCTCCCCCCCCCCCCCCTCGGGAGTTTTTGCCACATATTTTTTTTGAAACAGCAATACCTCTTGAGTATAAATCCAGGTGTTACCGTTTTTTAAAGTGTCATGTAACAGAGTTATGGCCCTTGAAAGGTCATTGGGTGCGATTTTTCTTGATTTTGTTTTTCTGCATAAAATGATTGTTTATCATCCTAAAATTGTTTTACATACAATCAATAGTACTTTTTAGATGTCAGTTCTCATTTTTTGCCTCTTATCATTCAATATTTAACAAAGCTATATAAGGATTTAAAATCTTTGAAGGCCATTTTCTCTTAATTTGGGAAAAAAAAATGGTTACAGTGTCCTACTTTCCTTCAGGAAGAAATAAACAAGAGGAATTTTGAACTAGAACAAGTCAGGCACACTAAAGGGACATACAACAAATATTTCTGTGGGTCTTACCATTTTCTCAAGTGTCTTGTAACAGAGTTACGGCCCTTGAAAGGTCAATGGGTGTGATTTTTCCTGAACTAGTTTTTCTTCTGAAAATGATTGTTTACCATCTTAAAATTCTTTTACATTAAAACAAATGTTCCTTTTTATTGTCATTTCTTATTTTTTGCCTCTTGTCATTCAATATTTAACAAAGCTTTATAAGGTTTTTAAATCTTTGATAGCCAATTTCTCTATAATTTGGAAAAAATTATTACAACGTATTTGCTTTTTTTTTTTCATTTAAAAATAAACAAAAGCAATCTTGTAATCAACAATTCAGGCATGATACAGGGACATACAACACATATTTGTAAAATTTTTTCTCAGTATGAAGCCTTCAAAGAAAATGTCCGCTCAGGAAAGTATGGGAAAACTGCACAGTACTGGATCCAATACATGGACAGGGTTTGGCTTCTTCTTCAGTTTGTGCAAGCCACAAAGACCAACAACTTTAGTCTTCATGTATCCTGTTTGAAGGATCTCTGCCCACTGCTTTTTACCATGAACCACCAGAACTATGCAAGGTACCTCAGTGTGTATTATGTGTCTCTTGCCAACCTGAGTCTTTCTCACCCAGGAGCAGAAGAATTGTTACAGGATAATGGCTTCAGTGTCTCAAGATCAAGGACGCCTGCAGGAAGAATAGCAGTTGATAGAGCAGACCATCAACAAGCACGCTAAATCAAAAGGAGGCATTGTTGGATTCAGCAGGAATCTTCCCGGTTATTACCGTTGGAGTGTGACAAGACACAATCGAGCAGAATATGTATCAGCAACCCTGAAGATGATAAACAACAGATGTAGTGACACAGACAGCCACAAAGAATTAAACCCTGCAGAAAAAAGTAGTGAAAGAAAAGTGCAAAAGACCCTCCAGGAATTTTAAGCATTTATCAATCCCTTTGAAGTAGAAGATGGTCTGGTCAGTCTAACCTCAGGATTGAAAGTACAAGAGGATGTTGCTGATGACCTTTTGTCAGTGGAAAAAACTGGGAAATGATTGTTTGAAAGTTTTGTTGAAAACAGACTGAAGGAAAAGACTGTAGAATTTCACAAGCCATTGCAGAAAAATAAGACCAAGACATTTTCATCTTTGAAGAAAGTAGCAACTTTGAAAAGAGATAAGAATGTGATCAAAATCAAGGCACAAAGGAATTTATTTGGCCAGCTTCTTGTTTTATCCCAAGAGCACAATATTGACCTTCAAAAAGTCCTTCAATATCCTTTAACACCTACTCCATGGTCACTGGCTTCATCAGATGGCTCACTTCTGAAGACAAATAAGGCAACTCTCATGCACAAGCTCACACCTGAGAACTCATTAATGTTTGAGGATTATGCAAAAAAAAAAAAAAAAAAAAATAACACTGTTTACATTGTTGATGGAAACGCACTTATACAAGCACTGATAGCCATCCCAAGTACATTTGGTGAAATAGCCACTCATACATTCTCATCCTTACCTCAATCAGCTTGTGTACACTTTGTAACTGACACTTACATAGAAGATTATATCAAAAATTGTGAGAGACTTAGGAGAGGATCTTCTGCATACAATGCATGCTTGGTAAGAGGATCTGCAACCACAGTGCCTAGACATTGGAAATCATTTCTCAACTGTAATGAAAACAAAAGATCCCTGATCAGATTTCTCCTCAAGGAATGGGAAAGTGACAAATATGCAAAGAAACTGAGAAACAGGGAAGTGTTCTTTGTCTGTGAAGAAGAATGCACCTTACTTTACAGTGACTCAGATGAATCTACAATAGCTGTACCTTTTCCAGATCTCAACTCATCACAGGAAGAGGCAGACACGCGGATCATACTGCACTGTCAATATGCCTCCCGTCAATCAAACTGTGAAACAATTGTTGTCAGATCACCAGATACTGATGTTTTCTTACTTCTTCTTTCATTCTCTGATACTATTGGAAAGACCCTGATTTTTTATACTGGCTGTGGAAACAACAGGCGACAAATCAATGTCTCCAAGATAGCAAAGACTTTGTCTAAACAGATGTGTGATGCCTTAATTGGTGTCCATGCATTCACAGGCTGTGACACAACAAGTTGCTTTTCTGGGCAAGGAAAGCTCAAAGCTCTGAAACTTATTCAAAGGGGTGAAGATTTGAGAATTCTATTCTCCAGATTTGGAACATCAACAACTGTTTCAAGAAATGATTGCCTCAAGATAGAGTCATTTGTGTGCAAGCTGTATGGCAAAACTTCATGCACAAGTGTGGACAAAGCCAGGCATGACATAGTTCGTCAGCGTTTCAAAGGAAAGAACGCTTTCTTGATCTATGTAAGATGCCTCCTTGTAGTCAAGTGTTGTCACTCCACATATTAAGAGCCAACTTTCAAACTTGGAGGAATGCAGTGTTCCAGAATCCAAGCACTCCAAAACCAGAAGATAATGGATGGCAGAGAAACTCAGCAAATGAACTGGAAGTACAGTGGTTTAAGGATGCCTTCATTCCAGATGAGCTGCATGACATTGTTACTGAAGAAATCTGCACCAGAACTGATGAAGAAACATATGATGATGATAGCTTTGACAGTGATTTCCTTGATGACTCCTCAGAGGACGAAGAGGATATTGCAACTGATGATGAGGATGGTGTGTAATAAGCGGTGAGCAATGCAAGCTGTCAAGTTAAGGAACAAAGCAATAACATTATGGGTTGAAAACCTTTGCTTATATCTGCTTACTCCATCTTTTCCACAAGTGAAGGTTGAGTCTGATTTTACTATATTGAGTTAAAATGATTATCATTTAATGTTAATTGAAGGCTATGACGAATGTCTCCAATACCGGTATCTCAAAAGTGCAAAGAGATTTGAGGGTTTTCTGCACTTTAAATTTTTGCTCTGACATAGAAATGTGAAAGTGGTTGTTGTTAGGGCTTGGACTATTGTTGCTTTCAGTGCTGTTTTTTTTTTCACTGAAACTGCTTTTTTTATGGCCATGTTTTGTCATCTCGAGTATCCCAACAGTGCATATATGTCGCCTCATGAGATTGCTGAAAAATGGTTTCAACTCTTTCTGAATCTATATTATTCAAACCAATTTAGAACTAATGCCCACAGTTTGATAGTATATTAAATTTCCTTCAATTTGATACCCAATTTGCATATATTTCAATAAAGATTTAGGGCTCTAGAGCCTTTGACAGAAATGTTGTCTCATTTTTACAAGGGGACTCAACTCAATTTTTTCAAAGGGCCATAACTCTTTTAAATGACACTTTTTTTTACGGTAACAAGTGAATTTGTATGGCAAATATGATCTATTATTTGAAAAATATAGTGGCATAAACTCCCGGGGGGGGGTCCCAGTGGCCCACAGTCTACAAGCAAGATTTGCTTCTTTCATAGCTGGCATAACGTAACTCAACATGACTGGAGATATTTCAAAGAAAGGAAAAACATATTTGTAGGCGTAAATTCCACTTTCTGCGGGTGTTTGAAATAATGACAAGTGTGGAAAATGATATTGTGACTAAGTCTAAAGAATTCATAAGACATCTATGATTATTTTTTATTTTAATTAAGAGTCCTACTAAAACTAGTAAAAGAATAAATTCAGGTTTGCATCTGACGAAGCAGTATGGAAACTGATTTTGAAGCGTACATTTCTTGGACTAAAGCCATGGAAAAAAATAACAACTAAGATTTAGAGTTAGGTACTGCAAGATTGTTCATTTTCCATGTCACCTATATAAAGTCACTTGAAGTGTCATAATTTTGTACAAATTAATAACTCACTAAAAGTTCCAAAAAGTAAATACAATTTTTATAATGCTCTTAAGCAGCAAGTGTCTAGCCAATATGTAGTTAGAAAAGAACAATTAACCACTAGCAGTATCTGGTCTGAAAATCAGGGAAGACGTTGTAACCCTAGAGGTTGATTTCATTTGCTATAAAAGTAGTTGTAATGGAATTACAACTGAAAATATAAGTATAGACTTGCAATAAAAAAAATAATTTTCGCAAATGATTATGAATTAATTGAAGGGAAATAATTGAAAATATACTGAACACTGGCTATTTCTTAAACCCTTTAATTCCAATTCAACCAATGAAGCTGAATATGGCTATGTCTGGACAGGAATCAAACTGTAAGAACCTTTTAATAATTTCAAGGAATTGAATTGTTATATTTGTTAGCCTAGGTATTTCTGATAAAAATGCCTGCACCAATACCCTGAATTGTACGTCCATTCCAACTGAGGTTGACGATATATTTTGTACAATAGAAATAGGGTAAATTTGTCATTTATACTTATCTGTACAATGGGGGTGAAATAAAAACCAAAAACTTTCAATGTGATAAATCTTTGGGTACTTTTGTCAAGCGGCCGTACTGATCAGTATAAATTTTTTTCTCTTATTTTTGCCTTCTTAAAAAGAAGTGTGAAAGAAAAGATGACACACAGTAGATCAAATCAATGTTTTTAATACCAAATACCATTAATGTAAGGTTATGTAGTTTAGAATGAACAACTAAAGTAATGAATTCCTGAGATGAGTGTGATCATCAAATTTTCATGTATGGCAAATTGTCTTTACATCCAAACCGAACTACATGAAGGAAGGCTAAAAACAATTATACATATGTTCAAGTTTCTAAAAAAATTAATTTAAAGAATTACCACAATAGTTAAAAACATTAGTTGCAGGTGTAACTGATAAAAGACTCATATCACACCTACTGCAGAACATCCAACTCCAACAAGTTTACTGAACACAAGAACATTGAGGGTTGACCAGTTCAATAACTATCAAACTTAGTTTTGTTCATGCTAAGAAAATGTCCCTCAAAAATAATGTTAAATCTACAGGTTGCATGGCTTGGGATAACTAACTTAAAGTACAGTTGTGTGGTCAAATGCCTATTCTAGATCTACAAATTCGTAGCAACAGCCAATGTTCTCATAGACCATAATATATGGACACAATTCGTTTAAAAATAAATAATCGAAAATACACTTCATTCAAACTATTTTTATTGATTCAGAATTGTTGCTTATGTGTATGTAAATCATACCCGTAAACTTGTATTTATAGGTTAATTAACATCACATGGACTTGTGATTTTTTTTTCCTGCACAACGGCAAAGCCCTTACCAAGGAAAGCAACAAGGTTGTATCATTATGAGAGAGAAAAAAAGTGGATGAGTGAACCTTTTAGAAGGCCTGAAGCAGCTGTTGTTGAATGCTTGGAAAATTTTGAACGTATCGTATGGGATACCCCAGCAGATACTTGGATTCCACACTTTGGTAACTTTATTCCAGCCAGCTTTATAAAACTACTGCTACAGTACCACAACTGTTGAATGGACTGTAAATAATAAGGATTTAAAATAATTAGAGTTTTTTTTCCAATTCTTCACTTCACTCTCATTGGGGTGAATAAAAAAAAAACAAAAAAACATGATTGGGAACATGAGTTCCGCTAAAGAAATAATTATTGTTAACCTCAAGCAACAATTTTCTGGAGATGGTTCCTCTACTTCTGCTGTAGACTATGGACTCATATATTTTAAACAGCATGGGGGTAGAGGTCAAAGGCCGATGGCTCTTCTACTTCTGCTATAGACTATGGACTCATATGTTTTAAACAGCATGGGGGTAGAGGTCACAGGCAGTGATGATTCCCTGTTCAAATGAGCATGTGGGGAAATTAAAGAAATGCAAACTTTAATTTACGTAAAATTTACAACAACAATAGATTTATGTCCACAGATAAAAAAAACGAGTTATAGTAGATTTTTAAAGTATGTGAGGTATTATAATCAAAGTTGCCTTTCATAATACAGTAATGTAGATGATCAAGTCAATAAGGCTTTGGCAAACTCATTTAATTCCTTTTCTGACATCACAAGCCCCATAAATCACTTTCATTCTTTTCATACTAATATTTAATAACCCTTTCGAGACATGCCACAAAGCAAAATTGTCAAGAATTCCTGAGATCAAATATCAAGGTTCTCCCGTGACTGACTCAACCAGTTCTCCTGAGATGAAGCATACACCTGCTCATAGTTCTCCCGTGACTGACTCAACCAGTTCTCCTGAGATGAAGCATACACCTGCTCATAGTTCTCCCGTGACTGACTCAACCAGTTCTCCTGAGATGAAGCATACACCTGCTCATAGTTCTCCCGTGACTGACTCAACCAGTTCTCCTGAGATGAAGCATACACCTGCTCATAGTTCTCCCGTGACTGACTCAACCAGTTCTCCTGAGATGAAGCATACACCTGCTCATAGTTCTCCCGTGACTGACTCAAACAGTTCTCCTGAGATGAAGCATACACCTGCTCATAGTTCTCCCGTGACTGACTCAACCAGTTCTCCTGAGATGAAGCATACACCTGCTCATAGTTCTCCCGTGACTGACTCAAACAGTTCTCCTGAGATGAAGCATACACCTGCTCATAGTTCTCCCGTGACTGACTCAACCAGTTCTCCTGAGATGAAGCATACACCTGCTCATAGTTCTCCCGTGACTGACTTAAACAGTTCTCCTGAGATGAAGCATACACCTGCTCATAGTTCTCCCGTGACTGACTCAAACAGCTCTCCTGAGATGAAGCATACACCTGCTCATAGTTCTCCCGTGACTGACTCAAACAGTTCTCCTGAGATGAAGCATACACCTGCTCATAGTTCTCCCGTGACTGACTCAAACAGCTCTCCTGAGATGAAGCATGCACCTGCTCATAGTTCTCCCGAGACTGAGAGCAAGAGTAAGAAAACTTTTACTCGCACAACATGTAATCGCAATTTTAAATCAAAGCAGTCCATGACTTGGCACAATAAGATCAAACATGAATCTGAAACAAAAAAAAAAGTATTCCATCTTGTAAATGTACTCTTTCTATGTTTTCTTGTGACACTGTAATCGATTTAATAAAACACTACAATAAGGCACATAGTAAGAATTTACAAATTTGTCAGCATACATTTGAAAACCATGAACAATTTATGGCATGGAAAATGGACATAAAAAAGCAACAGTATCTAAATTTATTTCAAAAAGAACAAAAATATCAAGAGACCGTAATAACACTATCTACTATTATTACTGTCATCGATCAGGTAAAAATAGAGCAGTAGAAAACCCTAGAAGAGCTAGAGAGCATTGCACCACACAGTATAATTTCCATGTAGCATCCCTACTAGTCATAGATGATTTTCACGGGGCAGTACCAGTTGGGGAATAATGAACAGGGTCGATTTAATACCAGTACATACCTTTATGAGTGATATAGCAGATACCTTTTACAATACCTGGTGCACATCCTTTAGTAGACCTTCCAAGAAGTTGGAAGGAAAAAATGCTTTGTCTAATTAAAGATACGATTGTCTATACTATTGTTTCTACTTGTTTCTACCTGTTTAAAAGTTTTCAAAGCTGAAATTGATTTTAAAAAGTTTAAAAAGACTGTTAAACGTTCTTTATGATCTTGAACAATTTCACAACATGTTTTGTTTATACCATACTCATTAGTTTCACTTTCAGTTTTAATAAGCTCAAGGGAGATTACTCTAACTCTCTCATGAATCCTACAAGATGTCTACATGTGTTTTTCTTTAGTACTCAAGATTACATAATCTAAATTTTGTCTCTTTATATCACCTGTATCATATTATTTTATATTCCCCCACTAAGACATTTTAGCAATTATGGCTAACCACACCTCAACAGGTTATGGGCCCAGTGCAACAAGATTTAATAGATTATTATTCAGTGGGGATGAAACAAACTTTGAACAATGGGAAGTTAAATTCCTAGGTTACATGAGACTGCAGAAGCTCAAAGACACTACCGATGCAGGTGAGGATGTAGACATAGATGAAGAGAAGAATGCTGAGGCATATGCAGAACTTATTCAGTCTTTCCTTTGTCATGAGAGACGCTGCTGATGATGGGAGAAAAGCACTACAAATTCTCAGAGAACACTATACGGGGTCCAGTACTCCAAGAATTATATCACTGTATACAGAACTAATAAAGAGAAGAGAAGAAAGCGTGACAGAGTATGTCATACGAGCTGAGACTGCAGCTGCTGCTCTGAGAAACGCCGGCGAAACTGTGTCTGACAGTCATCGCCATGATTGTTAAAGGTTTACCAGATTGCTTCCAATCCTTTGTTGCAGTCATTACCCAAAGTGAAAAGAAGCAGTCGATTTCCGAGTTTAAGGTGGCTTTGAGGAGCTTTGAAGAAACAGAAAAGTCGAGGCAACATAGTGAGGATTCCATCCTCAAGAGCTCACATGGCCCACCTACCAGTACCACTACCAGATGGAAGCATGGTGCATTTTCCAGTTCGCACACAGGCAACAATCCAAGACCAGCAACAGGGTCCCGACATGACCCTGGTCCTACATGTTACAACTGTGGTAAGCCAGGCCACTTGTCCAGGAACTGTCAACAGCAGAAAAGAATGTGGTGTAGTTTTTGTAAGAAAAACAACCACACAGACAAAGCATGCAGATTTAAGAACTCTTTGAAGACCAAAGACAAAGTCAGTCAGTCAGCTGAAAGCACTCACAGAAATAGCCCTGAAGAACATTCATTCGCCTTTAAGGCAAACACCAGACCAAGCACAACAAGTGACTGTGGAGCAGATTTGTTAGTTGATTGTGGTGCTACTACACATATTCTTAGTGACATGAGGAAATTCTCAAAATTTGATCATACATTTACTCCAGAGAAACATACAATAGAATTGGCCAATGGAGACAGAATCAGTGTTGCTGAGGCAAGAGGGGACGCAAATGTAAAAATTAAAAATTCCAATGGAGATTCCGTTGATGTCATTTTGAAAGATGCTCTTTTTGTGCCCTCCTTTCCACAGAACATTTTTTCTATCCAAGCTGCCACTCAAAATGGAGGTAGTATCACTTTTGAGAAAGATAAAGCAGAGTTAGTCACAGAAGACAAGACAATGCGTTTTCCAATTTTGAAGCAAGGCAAAATGTATTATTTGCATTCCAATGTTTCAAATGTTGATGTTGATAAAGTGCATTTATCACAAGATTTGATGAGCTGGCATGAGACATCAGGTCACTGCAATTTTGATGATGTAATAAAGCTTGAGAATGTGGTTGATGGCATGAAAGTGGTGGGAAAGAAGACAACAAGAGAGTGTGAGACGTGTGTGAAAGGAAAGATGACAGATGAAATTAACAGGTCTCCTCGTGAACGAGTTTCAACTCCTTTAGAGTTAGTGCATACAGACCTAGCAGGTCCTGTTACACCAAACTCACATGAAGGGTATAAATATGCCATTTCCTTTACTGATGATTTTTCAGGAGCAATGTTTGTCTATTTCCTTAAGCAGAAAAATAAAACTGTGAGAGCTACAGAACAATTTCTTGCTGATTGTGCCCCATATGGGAAGGTAAAAACCATCAGGTCTGACAATGGGACTGAATTTACTTCAGAAGATTTCTCAAGTCTTCTACGCAAGAACAACATAAAGCATGAAAGATCTGCGCCCTACTCATCACATCAAAACGGGACTGCTGAGAGTGAGAGGCAGTGGCGAACCATTTTTGAGATGGGCAGGTGTATGCACTTCTTGACAAGAAGCTGCCAAAGGAATTGTGGCCGTATGCTGTCCATACAGCAGTATAAACGAGAAACAGGTGTCTCAATTCAAGGGTGAATAGGACCCCGTTTGAAGCATTGACCGGTCGCAGACCGAACATATCAAACATGAGGATTTTTGGGTGTGAATGTTATGCTTACACACAACAACACAAGGCGAAGCTTGATGAGAGAGGCAAAAAGGGTGTGATTGTGGGTTATGATAGATCTAGCCCAGAAAACTTTTCCTGACATTAGGAAGGTGATAAAATGCATATTGGTACATTTTGTGTCAAAAGATTCTGATGTCAATGATAGGGAAATTCAAACTGGTGGTTTTCCTGCGGATGAAGATGATGTAACTGTCAAACGCCCTGTCATTGGAAAGGCTCCTAATATGGAAGAGCAGTCAGAATGTGTGTCAGAAAACAAAAAGAGAGAGGAAATTGCCCCAACAGATCAGAGTACAATTAACACCAGATATCCTCGTCGAGAGAAGAAACCTCCTCCTCATCTCTCTGACTATGAAGTGCATCAGTTAGAGGACAAAAATTTAATAATGAATAGTGTAGATTTTTGTTACACTTTCTCAGGTTTTCCTCAGTCTTACAAAGAGGCCATTGAATCAAATGAATCTAAATATTGGCAAAAAGCAATGGAAGAAGAAATGGCTTCCCTGAAAGAAAATGACACTTAAACTCTGACCCCGCTTCCTAGTGGTAAGCAAGCGGTGGGGGGAAGATGGGTATATACAATTAAGGAATGTGCGAACGGTTCCAAATCCTATAAGGCTCGTTTTGTAGCAAACGGGTATAGTCAGAAAGAAGGGCTAGACTACCATGAGACTTTTGCCCCCACCGCACAATTAGCCTCTGTGCGTGTTGTGATGCAACTTGTGCAAGCGAATTTTATGAATGCCTCTCTTGCAAATGTTTGATTCATTACTCATGTCGTCTCCATATTGGAGTGAGTGAGAAGAATAAGTACATATGCCCTGCATGAAGAGATTAAGATGATCTAATTCCTTATTGTGCTTTCAGGCAGTAAAGTTTCCATGCTTTTTTATTTCTGAACGTACTCCATGACCTATGTTAAAGTAAATCAACTTTGTAAATTTAACGATAAACAATAGCCCTTTGTATAAGTATGTAAAAAATGGCATTCGGAATTACTTATTTCACAAAATTAACTAATGTATGTCCATAAATTGGACTTACCATTACACAATAGGAACAGAAAAAAAATTGAATAATGTGTCCCACACGGTACAAAAAAGTGAAAGAAAAGAAAGTTCGTCTATGAATTCAGGCTATAAAAATGCCCTGGAAACTTCATTATAATTATGTTTATTGCAATTAATTCATCAATTTTTTTTTTGCCAAATCTTTTACAATGAAACAATCAATAGTTAAAAGATGCTCTCAGAGATTTGTACTTTTCAAAGCAAATGACTTTACTGAAACATTTTGTAAATATAAATGTTTAAAAAATAACACATTATTTTATTTTAATGGAGTGAAAACTGGAAAAATTACAAAAGCTAAGGAAATTTGACCTACTCCAGTGTAAAGACAATAGCATCATGGAAAACAAACTGTTCTCTGGAAGAGAGTAGTAATGATCTGATTGGTCAGTATTTTGAGAATAACTGCCATCTTCATCTTTACTTCCTGGGGCTGCGATTGCCATTGAAAACACCACTTCTTATGCATGTGTTTCGTACTTCTGAACTGATTTATATGTGAAATATTTGCCAATAAGGAACCATAGAAACATACATGATAAGCCATTTCATTAACTTACCACTCTTAATTTGTCTTGCATGACCTAGATATATTGTGACTAGATCTAGAATATTTATAGCTTTAGCAATCCAGGGAAACCCAGTACATCATTAAAAGTCATTCAAAATATTTTTCCTGTTATTATACTGATATTGTCTTTACTTTGTATTTGAGAGCGCCTTTTCACCACATCAGGTTGAGCCCTACATTTATCAGTAATGGGTCATCAGAACAACATTATGGTCTTGGTCGAGACATAAACTGAAAAGAGGGCTGCTTAGTTTATCTGTAATGGGTCATCAGCACAACATTATGGTCTTGGTCGAGACATAAACTGAAAGTAGAGCTGCTTAAAAGTCTGAACCCAAAGTTACTTTACTTTTTATGGAGATTTATTTATCCTTCATATAAAGATTGTCTACATGACAACACAAGAATAATTCCAATGACTCAAGGTTGTATACATCTGAAAACTAGCATAAGTTGCCCTAGACGAGATATACGCGGTATATCTGTTATTGATGTAATGTTTGCTTTTCTTTAATGTAGTTGTATAGCTCTGGAAGAGATGTTATTGTTATAAAATTTGCTGTAGTAGGCACTGGGAGGCAAATTAAGTTGCCACTGCTTGGTCTACTTAACAGCCGTGAGTAGATTACTTGGAGAATAAAATTACAAAAAGATATGTTACTGTCAAATATCTACATGTTAAAAAATTGTAAGAAACTAGACCTTGGAGTAAGGCACAAAATAATTGCCTGAGAATTAAGATTGCACCCAGTGGCAGGTCAGGGGGACAACGCTGAAGCATTTCCATCACAAGCAATGCCCAAAATCTTGTCTGCCAATACGTTTTCCACAATTATATCAATTTTTGTAACAATTTACATTAACATTTTCTCATCTTATTTTCATCCCCAAGGCATTTGTCTTTCTTTCTTACTATAATCTAACCTTCAATCGCAAAAAAGACATAAAGCCACGCCCAGTTACCGGAATGTCAACCTTGACAACTGGCATTTACAAATCGTATGTTGGCCAGGATTCAGGCTTGGCTGTAAGTCAGCAACTGATCTTAAGCCAATTTGAGTTTACTATTAACTTTTGGCAGGAAAATTTCCCCATTTTAAGATTACCTGAAATCAGGTAACTGTCTGAAAACAACCAGATCTGTAGCAGATTTCTTTAAAGCTAAGCCGTTACAGGCCTTTGTTATGACAGGTTGGTTTCATTCGAGGTATTGCAGCCAATGTTTGTATTAAAGTTCAGAACAAATTCTGTCCATGAGAAACCCAGCACATCACTTTGAAAGACACTAATTAGTAAGAATGATGAGAATGTACACAAGCCCATAAGGGAATGTGGAGACACTTTATGAAAAAGGGGGTATGAGTTTTAAAGATGATATTGAAGATATTTAACAGTTTATAAAATATTACAAGACTTATCATCCCAAGCTATTTTTCACTTAAGTTGTTCTTGCGCGGCACAGTCTTTGTTTATATATTTGTTTAACTGTTCTCAGTATAGCCAAAGGAATTCATCGATAGTCATTTAAAAGGGCTTTGCTTCATTTAAAATAATTACATAAAACTGCTTTGCATGATTATACACATACGGAGATGAAATTTACATTGAATGTTTTATAAAAGTTTGCAAAGATTGAATAAACCATATACTGAATGTCTACATACTGCCTTTCTCAACTGGAGCTGCAGATGCTGGAAACTGGGGAGGTTGAGCTTGTGAAGTTTCTTTTGGTGCTCATTGGTGTAGGAGAGGAGGAGCTCATCAGAGGTGTTGGACAGTTCACCAATCACTGCAAATTCCAATAACTGCCAAAGCATATGTTGCTTTGAAGATATGTCGGATAGTACCCTCAGACAGATTACCATCTTCCTTCTTTTAGCTCTTTTGATAAGAAACAATGTTCAAAAATGGATATAAATGTAATGCCTCATCACTTATGTTGGTGTGTAGGGCACTGCCTCTACCAATAATATAAGAATATGTGGGATTGACATTTGATGAGACTTGGACATATTTGATATGATTTAATTCTATTAATAAAGTATTTTAGATTTGTCAGTTTCCTTTATATACCGCTTTCTCGTTTTTTTCTTTTTTTTACAAGTTTCACAATGCACTCTAATCACAACTCTTTTAAGCCAGTTTCGGCCAGGACATAATCCAAACGCCAAAAACTTAATCCAATCAAAACAAACATCCTTACTTTAGTCCCTCTATGTTTCTTTAATCTCTATCATTCCTCCGTCTCTGTTTTCTATCTCTCTTTAATAAATACAAGCTCATCTGTCGATCAAAGTATGTAACCTTTCCAACGACCAGATAGGCAATACAAGGCAATGCGCTCTCTCTCCTCTCTCTCTCACTCTCTATATAGCTACTTAGCTTGTTAGTTCCCCGCTAACACTCTCTTTATCAATCGATCTCATCTCCTTACTCTTATCCTTTAATAAATGTGTTTCAAGCCTCACCGGCCTGAAGGAAAAACTCCACCACACTCAAGGCATTGATGACCACTATGAAGAGCAGCTGGCAGGATCCCTGTTCCATTCACACATCAAAATCCTACATGATTCTCTTTCCTTTTTAGCGGTCTCTATAGGTTGTTGGGTTAAATTGAGTGAAGCTTAGGCTGTAATGGAAAAGTAGACTTATCAGAGATAGCATGCAATTGTCCAGTTATTCATGTTGAGAGACAGGTACAGTGAACAGAGTAATAGAAAGAAAACAGCAAAAATATGAAAATTCCTGAAGAGATTCAAAATAAAAAACATGTGTTTCATGATTAATATCAGAACTAAGATTACAATTTGAAATACAATTATTTCTGAGAAAAAAAATTTCAGAAAACTATACCAATTTCATTACTGGGCGTTAAATGTTGGTGACCATGTCCCTCCACGTTTCTCTGACTTCACATTTCAAAATCAGGTTGATCCCTTTGCCTTCATCACTCCATCTTCCTGGCCCGTACCGGATCTTTTCTCTCTGTTTACCTCTTACATTCTTTCCAAATTTGCTATGTTAAAACAAACACCATTGAATCAAAATAACACACACACAAAAAAAAAAAAAAGAAATATTTCACAGAAAATCTTGCAACAGAAAACACTTCAACCCTTTCATTACATAAAACGTACAGAATACGTCCATTTTGCGTGACAAGATGCCTAGCCCATTGTAACGCATTGTACTATAAGTTGATCTAATAAAGAGTTTTTTCTGAGAACAGACGCATCTGATATAGGGTTAGGCGCCACCCTGTTACAGAACAGGGAAGGGCACATTTTTCCTGTCGCTTATGCAAGCAGGAAGCTTCTAGGTAGGGAGAAAAGATATTCTGTGATGGAGAGAGAATGTCTCGGAATTGTTTGGGGTATAAAGAAATTTGCTTTGTATCTTTATGGTAAGCAGTTCACGCTTCAGACAGACCACCGACACCTTGAATTTCTAAAGGTTTCTAAATTTGATAACCCTCGTATCATGCGTTGGGTATTGGCTCTGCAGAGTTTTGCTTTTAGAGTAGAACACATTAAAGGCAAGGATAATGTGGGAACTGATTTTCTTAGCAGAGTTCCTGTATAATATTTTGAATATTTATTATTAAATGTAATATTTAGATTGCATTGTTGGCGTTGCTGTGAAGTAGGCAACTTCTGATATGCCTGTACTTATTGTAATATTGTATTTTACCTTTTTCGAAGTAACACTTCCATTGTTTGTATTGCCAGTATTTTCGGGTTATACTAAACGTAAAGCATGACTGCAAGTATGCCCACATCAAGTAAAAGTCTCGTGATGTTCCATTTTAATGATGATACTTGTATCAAATGGAAAGCAGTATACAATGCTTTGGATGTGAGAATAAATTTTTAGGAAAAATTATCTTAAGTGGGGGGACGTGTAACGCATTGTACTATAAGTTGATCTATTCATTTCCTCACCCTTTTTTGGTGCGTAACTTTTGGGTAGCGGATCGGGTAGATCTATGTAGGGTAACCTGGGGCAGGTTGTAACACGGGGTAAGTTGTAACAGACATGGCTTGGGGCGAAAATTTAGTTCTACACCGCCAAAACTTATTGACCGAATGGTTTTTGCAACGAAGCTTCCCTCTCTGTATTTTGGCGGCCATTGCGTACGTTCGGAAAAAAGTTGTCTGCTGAACTCATTTTCAAGCACCGGTGAGTAATTTTATAGTTTCGACTAATATTTGTTCATGTACTAACAAATTGACTTAAACTTAACCCGTTTATAATTTTGTATGATTCTTTAAGCTTTTATCAATGGCATTCATAGGCATCTAGTCTGAAGGGTTGAATGGGAAGGGCATTTTACAATGAAAACAACAGGAACCATGGGTGGGGCAGGTTGTAACAGTACGCCGGGGGCACATTGTAACACTGTTACAACTTACCCCAGTTTAATTTATTCACATTTTTTGACGGTTGTAAGGGGGGAAGTGTATTGATCATTATTTTGATTAGAGAATACTGCACAATGGCTTCTAAATTATGACTAAAACTAAGAATATAAAAGCACTATTTTGTAAACTAAACGCTTCCTTGTCGTTACTGTTATGGGATAGCTTTTTGTGACTGTAGGTTCTTGGCATATTTTCATTTTATGTTATCTTTTTATCTTTTACAGATTCTCAAAAATGGTGAGGAATTATCAAAGAAAAACTGAGCGAGCTGAAGTGCCACAGGAATTGTACAATACAGCAATGCAGGAGGTAGACAGTGGCAAAACCATTAGACAAGCTGCAAAGGACCATGGGCTTTGTCATGTGAGTCTGCATCGGAGGTTAAAGAAGCGGGAGCAGGGAGAGGCACCTTGCATGGGTTACAGCAAACATGCACAAGTTTTTAGCCAGCATCAGGAACAGGAACTTGCACGGTACGTGACCTGGTCTGCAGAACTACGCTACGGCCTGACACCTGTAGAAGTAAGGCAGCTTGCTTATCAGTGTGGGGAAAAGTTCGCTATCAGGATGCCCCCTTCATGGAGCGAGAACCGGCAAGCTGGAGAAGACTGGTTTTCTGGTTTTAGAGAGCGCTACCAGTTCTCACTTCGAAAAGCTGAGAATACCAGCTTAGGGCGAGCTATCGGCTTTAACAAACCAGCTGTCGACCTTTTCTTTGACAACTTGGAAAACGTTTTGTATAGGCAGAACTTCGGGCCTCATCAAATATACAATGTCGATGAGACAGGTATGTCAACAGTTCCGAAGTCATCAAGAGTGGTGGCAAAAACGGGAACAAGGTCAGTAGGTCGAGTCGTGTCAGCCGAAAGGGGGACTCTGGTGACACTAGTCTGTGCCATAAATGCCATAGGGAATTCTGTGCCTCCTATGTTCATTTTCCCGAGGAAGACATACAGGGACCATTTTATCCGAGGAGGTCCACCTGGATCAATCGGAAGGGCAAATGGATCCGGTTGGATCAAAGAGGAGGATTGGCAGAGCTATGTGGAACATTTCATCAAATTCACAAGACCCTCACAAGATTCTCCAATACTTCTAATTTTGGACAACCACGTGTCCCACTTGTCCATACCAGCCATCGACCTGTGCCGTGAACATAACATCACCCTCCTGTCACTTCCACCACATTGCTCACACAAGCTGCAGCCCCTAGACAGGGTGGTTTACGGCCCGCTAAAGACCTATGTCACCAGTCGATGCCACGCTTGGACCAGGGAGAACCCAGGGAAATCCCTGAGCATCAACGATATCCCTGGCATTGCTGGCAGTGAGCTTCCCCGAGCTACGACACAGCACAACTTGATTGAGTCTTTCCGGTGTACTGGAATATGGCCCATGAATCGGCACGTTTTTACAGACAGGGACTTCGCAGCCTCTTTGGTAACCGAGCGTCCGCTGATACCATCAGGCTCTTCATCCGAGTGGCCCACCTGCTGCCCCAGGACCGAGTGGCCCACCACCTTCTGCCCCAGGACCAAGTGGCCCACATGCTGCCCCAGGACCGAGTGGCCCACCACCTTCTGCCCCAGGTCCGAGTGGCCCACCACCTGCTGCCCCAGGACCGAGTGGCCCACCTGCTGCCAAAGGTCCGAGTGGCCCACCTGCTGCCCCAGTTCCAAGTGGTCTGTCAACTGTCCCAGGTCCAAGTGGCCTGCCTAGTGCCCCAGGACCAAGTGGTCTGCCTGCTGGCCCATCAGCATCAACTCCTGCCACCCCGTCAAGATGTCCGACCAGCCAGGGCGCTTTCTCCCCAGAGCTGGTTATGCCCTTTCCTCAAGCAGTTAGGGCAGCTAATAATGGCAATGGTAACGACAGACGCAGGAGGAAAAGTGCCATCCTAACTGACAGTCCTGTCAAAAGACAGCTTGAATTGAACAAGGCCAAGAAGCCCAGAACATCGAGAACGGCGAGGTCAACTAATACCGGGCAGCCAAAGAGTCATAAGCGTGTAGGAAAAGCACAGCCTAGGAAACGACAAGCGTCACCAGTTTCCTCGTCTGACTCTGACGACGAAGAAGAGAACATCTGTTTGGTCTGCACCGAGCATTTTCATGGCAGTCGTAGTGGAGAAAAATGGGTCCAGTGCTCTGGCTGTAACTTTTGGGCACATGAAGACTGCACAGACATCGGATCCAGGACTCTTCTTTACATATGTCAGAACTGTCTATCTGATCAAAAAAATATCCTTTCTAACCTTTCAATCAGTATAAATAAAATATTCCTTCCTTTCACACAAAAATGACATTTGGGCTTATTTTAATGTTACGTTTAACTGTTACTATACTGTTTCAATGTGCCCCAGGGTCTGTTACAACATGCCCCAGTCATGGGGTAAGTTGTAACAGAGGGCAGAAGAGAAGACATGTGGCGTGGTTCGTAAAATAATGTTCCAAATTGTCTGAAACGTATTTTAAACGTGCGTGTCACTAGGCTTTCTGTATGTAACATAGTTGTAAACTTATATCTCATATACACCCGCGCTTATAGTCTTTTAGAAAAAAGTGTTACAACTTGCCCCGGCTTACCCTACATTGTTTTATTTGGTTGCATAACGTTTGTATTTCAAGCCTAAGAACTTAGTTTTGTTTATTGAACACAGCCCGCACTTGTATGGTCAAGATTCTTCTCGAATCTCCGACTTAGTTCTAGCATAGTAATGATCTCGTCACCCCTTGTTTACCTTTGTTTTGATTGGTTGCTAATTGCTAATGACGTGTACCGAGAATGTTCTCTTACGATTTATGTAATTCCTTTTCTGGATGATTCGACGAGATTTTGCATAAATAAGAATCCAAATTATATTTAGTAAGTCAACATCATCGAGTCTACAGTGAGTCAACATCAAGTCTACAGTGAGTGATTGTTTTAAGTCTACCTACAGTGAGTGATTATTGAGCCAACCTATAGATATTGTATAGTCTAGCTCTTGTGTTGGATTAAACAGTTTGCAATTTTTACTTGCGGACTTCGGACTTATGTTCTACGGACGAGTCGTGTGATTGGCTGTAAATATTTTGAAACCCCTAGACAAACAGAGCCTAGCAGATCACCCCCACCACCAAATCTGTTACACCCATGTACATTGTGCATTCTCGATCCACCTATTTTGCCGTTCCCTAGGATGGTTACACATACATTGTTTTTATCCTGGGTAAAAGAGGCACTTGATGAAAAGCAATTTAAAATCCGATTTCACATTTTAATTCAGCGGTGTTGAAAATGTAAGAATCATAACACTCTTCAAACCAGAATAAATAAGCCTGGTTATGGCGATCTAAAATACCTCGGTCCCAAAGGCTTTAAGAGGGCTAGGAGATCTTTGAAGAAAATGGTTATTTCAAACTTTGAAACAAAGAAAACAGCAGTGGCACTAAAAGATATTGTGCTAAAGTGGTTCCGTCCTTCAGACCAATGTGAGTTACTTAACGAGAAAAAAAATGTGGACCTTTGAAAATTTCAAAAAGACTCCAGAGGAAACAATTTATTATAAATGAAATACCCACTCTTGCTGGATTAAAGGACTCCGAATATTCTTTTACTCTTAGCTCCGACTCTTTTGTATCAACAAACCACGAATAAAGGAGTGAATATTCATTTCAAAAGAATTAAAATATTTTATTTCGTAATAACAGAATATGAAAGACTTCATCAAAAGACCATGATTTCCTTCTGAGATTTTGAACAAGTTTGGGCTGCTGCGTAATTCTTCGGCAGATAGCTAGGCTCACAAGTAAGAGGTTCTGGATTCCAGCCACAGCTGAAGTGTTTGAAAGAAAGCCATAATTCACATTCAAATTCCTAAGAAAACTTTGGGCTGCAAACCTAACTAGGAATTATGTTTAAGCGAGTTTTTTAATTGTTTTTCTTGCATTTGCCTCTATAACGGCTATCATCACGAGTAACGTTTTCGTAATTTGTGGCCCATCTGATATTTTTTCTGGTAGCAAACAAAATGTGAATGGTCATACAGTCTCATACTACAGTTCTATCAGTTTTTAATCATGACAATCCATACTACGTAGAAGATGAAAATGATCATGTGTGTATTTAATCAAGAATATAGTATGCATCGTTTTTATAATATTACCCAGATTGCTATTTTTAATTAAGGCCGGGCAAAACCGCACCGAGAAGTTGACTTTTCAATTTAGCAACTGCCGGAGCTGCTTCCATTTTATTTCCACTAGGTCGACTTCGAGACGTCGGCTTGTGTTTGGTGCTAACAGAAACTATTGTTTAAGACTTAGGTGACGAATAAAACTATGGAAGTCTATCGAAGTCAACTGAGGTCAACCATAGTTGACCAAAACCGACCGAAGTCGTCCGAAGCCAATATTTTTGGGTCACTTGCATATTTCGTGCCGCGCAGTGCACAGTGCAAATGATGTGCAAGAGAAATGACTTAGCAACACAGTTTTGACAAAAGTCCAACAGAGAGTCAATGACATCGATGATCGACTTTCAGCATCGCACCAAAGTTGAAAGTCGCTGTGAAAAATAGGTCAAACCGCCTTATTCTTCGACAGGAATGTTTAAAAAATTGCAAAACTTCACGAAAGAACCTTCAAAAAATAATAAGACTTCGAAGTTTGACAAAAAAAAAAGGGCATTTCAGTAGAATGAGGAAACAATATTTAGTGTCAGAAAGCTAGTTGCATGTAACAGTATAGAGCAACTGACAGCTTTCTGATGGAGCTAAGCAAAGTTTCAGCTTATATCAAGGATCTTAGAAGACCTAGTTTTATGGTGGAAAACAAGTCTCCGCCCCTCTAACTGACAGCCATTAAGCCACATCCTCTATGTGGCGTCTACCTTCAGGGCAAGGCAATGAGTGAACTTTAAATGGCCACACATAGCTAACCCACAATTACCTTCTTGAAGAGAGATCCTGTTGTTCTGACATGCTTTCAAAAAACCTTTACACAGTCAAGCATGTTTAAATTGAAGACCCAAAGTTTTTGCAAAAAAATAATAAATTCTAAAAGATATATACAAACTCCAGCGAGAGATTAAAAAAAAAAAAATTCCATTAACTAAAGAACCAGGCACGTGGACCTTACCTTATTGACTTTTATGCAAGAAAGAAGAAGAACAACAACATACATTTATAAACCGAGCCTAACTGGAGCAACAAGGCCTGCATGATGGTGTACAGTGTGCAGGATGATTTCAGACCTAATCGGAAAATCAACAACATAAACAAGTAATTAAAAAGTAACTCACCAAAGAAACAAGAAGATATTGTGATATTTTGACGCCCCTTTTTGAATCGCTATATGATTTGATTTTAAGCCACCATACACCCTGTGGTTGCACGAGGGGTCAGTGTATAATAAACACTCTCTAGCTAATGTACCCTCTTTATGATAATTAATAGGGATATCTAAATGTTATCTAATTTAGAAAATAAGGTTTAATTCCTTGCAAAAGACCCAAATTTTCTTTAAAAAAATATTTATACTTGATTAAGATTTAAATCCTAATCCATAATAAACTTTTAATTATAACGTCACAAAAACATACATAGTTATATGACAAAATAAAAATCCAACAATATTTTAGATTTCTAATATTTTATTCTAATGAATTCCCCCCTTCTACTTAAAACAAAACAAAACAATAAATTTAAGAAATTACTCTAACGTAATAAATATATTTATGAAGTAAAATTGTTAATTATTCCATGCTATTTTACTTACTATATAATCTATATTATTACATTTCACATTCCATGTCTTCTTCCACACACTTACACCAGTTCTTGTCTGTTCTTGAGTATCCTATCTTCCACACACACACCAGTTCTTGTCTGTTCTTGAGTATCCTATCTTCCACATACACACCAGTTCTTGAGTATCCTATCTTCCACATACACACCAGTTCTTGAGTATCCTATCTTCCACATACACACCAGTTCTTGAGTATCCTATCTTCCACACACTTACACCAGTTCTTGTCTGTTCTTGAGTATCCTATCTTCCACACACACACCAGTTCTTGAGTATCCTATCTTCCACACACTTACACCAGTTCTTGTCTGTTCTTGAGTATCCTATCTTCCACATACACACCAGTTCTTGTCTGTTCTTGAGTATCCTATCTTCCACATACACACCAGTTCTTGTCTGTTCTTGAGTATCCTATCTTCCACATACACACCAGTTCTTGTCTGTTCTTGAGTATCATATCTTCCACATACACACCAGTTCTTGTCTGTTCTTGAGTATCCTATCTTCCACACACACACACACACACACACACCAGTTCTTGTCTGTTCTTGAGTATCCTATCCCCCTGCTCTGTATCTGTTCCTCTGTTTTAATATTCTTTTGATGACTTGACTTTATTTTTTTTATAAAGTTGTTTTGAAGTTCACTTCATTGATTTTATAAAATTGTCTTGTTCACAGAATATAATTTCTTGTCTCAACAAAATCAGTTCAGGTGGTTGATTTTTATTTTATTTCTTTTCAGTGTAAGTATAAAACTATTTCAATTTCTCTATATCACATTTATTGTGAGTGATATTCTTATTACCATTGAAATCAATATATATGGGTGATAATATTTCCTTTTTTTTTTTTTTCACTTAGAATGTGGAATTGGCGTGACAAACTGCCTCTTCTTTATGCCAATTATTGCAATATTTTCATACAATGAAATTAGGAGATTTGTTTTTAATCAAATTTTTTCTTCTCTGTTTTTTCGGGTAATAAATTTTTCCTGCAACAGAATAGGAAAACATAGTTTTTAAGTTAGTATCAGCGATTCAATCATTAATTTCTTTCAACAATCGTCAACAGTATCACGATTTACTAGACTTCATGTTCACTCAACAAAAATCTATCATTCAACAAAATTTCTGAAAGGAAATTATTTAATTATTTCTTTAAATCTCTAAATTCATTATTATTATTTTACTATTTACATTATTATTAATTAAAATCTAGATCTTGATCCTGATCACAAAATTTCTCACCTCTCCCGACTTATTTATAAAGATGCCAAATCTCCTGCCATTCTTCTTTCATAAAAAATGTAATGCAAAAAGAGGATGAACCCTCGTGTTCGCTAGCTTTTATAGTTTTAAAGCTAAGCTTGCCTACCTTCACACACTCTTGCCTTCCTTCTAAGCCTTCCAGCCTCTCTCTCATTACTCGTGAACTTTCTGGCTTGACACACATTTTATGCTATGTTAACCTCACTCACAATCGTTATATGATTTGAATTTAAGCCACCTGTGGTTGCACGAGGCGCAGGGGTCAGCTTTCACGAGTCCAGCACTGAGCCACTGAGCGTGTGGGAAAACCACATGAAAACCCCAGGTATAGAGAGTGTGTGTGTGGTATGTAGAAACACAGCACAGAATGCCTTGCACATATATCTTGTGCAACACCTAGCATCCCCTCTGTGTGTATAGTGGGTCTAATGCCTACAAAGAGTCTGGTCTCACAGATACAAAGGATCCAACATCTCAACGAAAGTGCCAACCTTGCTCTTCGCATTTCAGTCCTGGAAGGACTACACCTACCCTAGCTCTTGTATCTAACTGCAATGCCTAATTATGCTTAAGGGATTCGACAGTTTTTGAAAATGGTTTTATAAAAGTATGTTAACAATAAAAAGGGGAAAGCTAATTAGTTTATATCATTAATACTTTATTGCAAGATAGCAAATTTTATTTAAAGGACATCATGTTGTCTTATGGGCCAAGAAAAGCGCTAACTTTGACCACAAGGCTGAAAGGAGCAACTGAAACATAAATTTTAAAAACATATGTTCCTTTTTTTTTAACTTATTATACAAACTTTTTACTTAAATTTCACATGTATCAAGGAAACGTCAAATACACAATTTATGTTTTAAAAATAAGCTTCTTTGTTCCCCTTGATTCTTCTACACTTGCATACACAATATGCATAAAATGTTATTATTTCATAATTTTAACGATAAATATGTATATCAGTTAATACCACATTAACTTAAAACTATATAAAAAAAAGAGTTATAAGAGAAAACAGTCCACATTTTAGATTATTGGCAAAGTAAAATAATATTAACAAATTACTGATTACAGCCTTTACTTTCACAAAATTGCAATATTTTACTACCATAAAATTATAGTCACAAGAGCCAAAACTAAGAAAAGGCTTCATAATTATGATTTTCTCAGTAATTAAATTGGAAGTTTAATTTCAAGAGAAAAAATTACTTTGAAAAATGATGTAAGATGTATTATTGTTGCTCTCTTTATACTTAGTAAATCAAGACAAAATGAAAACAGGAAGACGAACTACTTTAAGTAGATGGTTCCCTTGAAATATCTTCAAGATTTGTTAATTTTCAAAATAAAAAACTAGTGTCAAGAAAAAACAGATTAAGATAATTTATTTAGAAATCACACATTTGTATGCACAATACTTTTACAAAGACCTCAGTAATAGGGCAAATATAAAGATGTGGTATCTGAAATGTTTTTTTTTTTATATCTGTTAATGCCTTACCTTAATATATAGCCTATCCAGAAATATACATACTCTCTACTTATCTTGTATCTTGACTGCAAAATCTGTACTTACCAAAAAATTATTGATTAAGTCCAGTCTCGATGCCAAAGAAAAAGATAAAAACATGAAATATTCTTCAGATGCCCAGGTATAAATCTAGAATTCCACTTTTATTAAGGATACAAAATAAGTCAATTCAGTTTTGTTTAGAATAAAATTATAAACGAGCTGTGTTGCATGCATAAGGTGTCGTAATTAATGCTCCCCTTCATTCTCTGCAAAAAGTAAGTCACACTGACTTGTAAACCTGATAATAGTGAACTGCTGTGTCTGACACACTCAAATGTTAAGTGTCATTTAAATATATATTTGAACAATTAACGTTTTATTTGCATGATTATTTTGGCTTCAATTCAAAAGAGATGAAACATGATTTGAGGTCTTTTTAAACTCGGTGCATGTATTTCATCTCTCACACTTTCAGATATATCAGTCAAAACTAAAAAAAAAAAAGTGGGTTCTCTAATTGTTACGTTAAAAAAATAAAACTCCCAAAATTGGCACGGTCTATTAATATAAAAGCATTTTTCATTGGAATTGCAGAAGAAAAAATCCATTTGCTCAAGATTTATCTAAAAATTTTCTTTTCTCGTTTTGTCCTTGCCCCCTAGCAATCTTTTCAGGCTGACCTCTAAAAGAAAAACCAAGTCTGCCATAATTATCTTCTATAACTGTTTTTTAGCTACTTTGCCACACAGTAATTACCATCTAATTTACTAGACTTGGATGTAAGGCATAACGTAATTGCCTGAAAATTAAGAACGCATCATATCGTGTGCATGGTTTGTGAGTCAAACTTGTTTTTGTCTTGATTATGTTGGGGCTTGAGTTACGACTGTTTAAGAAAATCAAATTGGGGATGAGGAACCATCCGCATGAATAGGAAGGGGCCCTAGGAATGGCTGAGGAGAAAAAATTTAAAAATGGAGACTTTGATTACAGACTCAATGACGATGGATTTTCATTTTTCAGATGGATGGATTCTATATGTGTGCACATGGGCTCCAACTACCATTCCACAAATCAAACAACTGTCCTTCACACCCAGAAGGATGGAACCAGGGCTGAGATGGCCTGCCCTTAAGCCATCTCAGACTATACCTTCATGGGTGGAGTCGACAAGGCTGACCAACTCTGTGGACTCTATGGTGTCAGCCGAAAATGCAAAAAATGGTGGCACCGAATTATTGACCGCACCCTTGTCAACGCATTTATAGCTTTTCGCCAGGTGACACAGGAGCAACAGCTGACACTACTCAATTATCTCAGGTCAGTGGCTCTAAGTCTTTTGTCTCTGTCAAAACCAACCAAGATAGGCTGCCCACTGTCAGTTTCACCATGTCATTCTCCTGTACCAACAAAGAAGAGACTGCGTACTCCGTCAGCGATGCCGTCCGCCTGGAGCAGGTTGGCGTACATTGTGTAGTGTATAAAGCTGATCGAGGCAAATGTGAGGTATGCGGCACCAAAGGGATCCAATCAAGGCCTCACAGCAAGTGCCACATGTATAATGTCTTCCTTTGCTGTAATGAAAAAAAGAACTGCTTCTTGGAGTTTCATGAAATTGCTGCCTGATTGAGTGATTCAACGAGCTGCATGACTTTTTCTTTTTCTTTTTTTTTCATTATTACATATATATTTTTACTCATTAGTATTGTTATTGTCATGTATAATTATGCTTCTCCCACTTGTCTGATGTTGGAGTGTTTATAAAATTAAAATTACGTGTGGGTTGGAGGCTTTTGTTTTTTTCCTTTTCTTTGCTTAAGAGTAAATTTGTTGTTGCTAAAAAAAAACCTTCTTTGTAATACAAACGTTCTGTATGCTGTGTGAATGGTTTGCCATGAGTTAAAACAGTAAAATTAGAATAATCTGTAAAATATACTACTTTACTTATGTCAGTACTGCTGAGTACAATGTCTCAAAATTCCTGTTGGTACTTATGAGTACCGCATTCACCTGCATCCCCCTTTGAAAAAAAATTTCAAAATTTGCACCAGGATATATACTTATAAGCTGTACCTATATTTCCAGGTGTGTGGGAGTTAAATTTGGTACTTTTGAGTACCCCTGAGAAACAAAGGTATGGCTCTAAAGTATTTAGTCAAGTGAAGAGGATGAATCTCAGATGTCTTAAAATTTCACTATCCAGATTTCCAACAAAAATTCTGAGAGAAGACAGGAATGGATATTGGCCATTAGTAGGGAGGATGAGAATGGAAAGATCTGGACTCCTACACAATATGACAGAGTTTGTGGCCAACATTTTTTTGGACAGTAACTATCAAACACACATGAAACAAAAACGCTTAAGCCTGATGCAATCCCTTCAGTTTTTCCACACTACCCTGCAAGTAAAGCCAAAAATATATCTGTGAAATGGCCAGCTCCAACCGAGTGAACTCTTGAACCAATCCCTAAACGTCTCAAAGTCAAACCCAGTGGTGTTGTTATATAACATCATATAACAAGACCACTGTTACGCAAAACTGTCGATGACTCAAGGCTTGGTCCAAGAGAAAGCACAGAAAAAGATCCCGGAGGAAAAATTTAATGTTTCCCAGAACTCTGTTCAAGCTCTTCAGAAAAAGTTTAAAAAAAAAAACCCAGAAAACTTGCTTATACATTTCAAGAACAAACACATGACAGTGATCATCTAGATGCGCTGATGGCAAATCTTTTGCCGGGAACAAAACAGCTTTTTTGGAATGACATATCATTATCATTAAAAACCCCAACAGTAAGGAGATACACAGAAGAAATCAAAACGTTTGCTAACACTTTATGTTTTTATAGCCTGCAAGCTTGCAGGTTCATGCGAAAACATAAGAAGTTTCCTCATTCTTCAAAAATACGGCTCTGAACATCATCCCTTAACTGTGAGCCGGAGTTCATGAAAGATGTCCTTGACAGCATGGCCCTGAAATTGAGTGATGACAGCAACTGAAAGGATGTTTGCATTATGCTGATTCTATGGCGTTGAAAAAAGAATACTACTAAAATGTTAAAGCTAGCAAATATTCTGGTTTAATCAATTTTGGTCTGGAGACGTCATCCCCGATCATCTTGCCACAGAGGTTTTAGCAATTATGGCAGTTGGTTTACACGGACTTTGGAAGCAGCTGATAGAGTACTTTTTTTATTGATTGACTGTCTGCTGATGTGCAGCTACAGCTGGTCAAAGGTGCAATTGTCCAGCTCACAGAGCGAGGTTTTACCGTACATGGAGCTGTCTGCGATGGCAATTATACCATCCAGAAAACATCAGTGCTCTTGGGGTGTAATCTCTCAGCAGATTTGCACAATGCACATTTGAAAGATAATTTACACCTTGCCAACAAAATCACGAGCAGGCACATCGATGTCATCAACTTAAGTTCTTTCAGTCCAAACACCGTGTCTGTTTTTGTTTTTTTTCTTTTTTTTTTTTTTTGTTCAGTTTTCATGTCCTTGTTATGAGCAGAAAAATATATTGTTGAACTTAATAGATGTGTCGACAATACAACTTCTGCACAAATTGAGCAAAATAATGTAGGGAGAAGAATAAGCATAGGGTTTTATGGTCCTTAAAAATTGATTCCATGTTTTAATACCAAATTTTTAGTTTTTTCCGTAATCTTCCGCACCTAGCAGTGTCCCAAACAATTGAGCCCTGTCATTGCTGAAGTTTTCAACCAATCATAACCTTTTTCTTGTTTTAATCCTTTATCAGGCATTTCAACTAAAATTAGGTCACCATATGAGCCATTAGGCTGTGTAGGACACCATGTTATGTGCTGAAGATTTCTGACTTCACTTTTTACAACCTCCTGAAAGCAAGACAATGACTTGCTCCAATTTTTTCCCCCCATGACAGTATATATATTTAATTTCATAATTAAAAGTTTTTATGACATTATCAAACAGTTTACTTTTTTTCAAAATGCAGCACCAAGTGTATCCAGTAGCTGAGCTGAATACAATTAGAAAATAAAATAAATTTAATTCACACGAAAGATGAATTAATTCTCCAGCTTCATAAAGAAAGACCCTTGCACGCTTACAATCACAAAAGGGCTATAAGACTGGGTTCTTGCTCTTAATTTTTGACTGGAATAGTAAAGAATAGAAAGGATGATTTAGAAGCGCAAAAGTATGCCTAGGAGATTCGGTGAATGCTGATGGAGGAGAAGTTTGATATTAACATATATGAAGGACAAAGAACTGGTTGAAAATAGGTTTAGAACAAAAGGCTCCATAACCAATTGCATAAGATACAATATGAAAGACAAATAATTTGCGACATATTTTCAAGGAATGTGTAAGACTGGTATTATAGTTAAGCAGAGGTTGTATGGATATGTGTTGGTAGCCTATAGAAGGTATTGATAACCAGAGAATGCTTTTGGTATTCTGTTATGGAATATGGTTGAAATTGTCAAATGTGAGGAAAATTTACAAGTCCATGTGCATGACTGACCATGCTCAAATTCTGATCACTAACCAGTCAGAAAACAACACTTGAACCTTTAAAGAAAAAAGTTGTGGGTATTTAAAAAAAAATTCAAACTAATAAATGCCACTCATGTGTAGCCATTTATTAATCTTTCAGAAAAACATTGAATGTTTCCATTGGATGCAGGATATTTGAACATTTTGATTAAAATATGATTATCAGTGAAAAGCTGTTTGCAAGCATAAAGTGATTGATAGGGCATATTTATAATCCAATTCCAAAGTAAGTGGTGTTAGCTTAGGCCTTAGCCTTAGCCTGATTGTTGCTTAGAATCAAAACACATGCAGGTAAGACTGTATGGTTTATACAATGATGTTAATTGTGCAATAAGGTGCTTTAGATCTTACTGAAAATTCCCTGTTCTGTCAACTTGGAAAACCTCAATTATAGAGGCATCAGACCTTTGGAAAGGCATACCCATCTCTACCAAGGCAATGTATTCTTCTACAGTATATTTACCAGTGTAGTGTCAGACTTGTTCAACTAGTCTCATTGATATTTGGGAGATATTACACAATTCTTTTAGAGATCAAATGTCTTCAACATTTATTTTTCAAGTTCATTTCAGCTTAAACATAAGTTAAAAATCCATATTTTCCAACAGAACCGCCTTTGCAAATATGTCCGCATTAATACAGCCTTAAAAAGATAAAAACAATGTAAAAACAGAGATCTGCCTCTAAGGCAATGACTGCTAGAATAGCCAAATATTTAAAACCGAAAAAAAAAATTATTCAACCCAAGAAAAACAGAGCATATGTAAAAACCTGAAAAGGAAGAGCTCTTGCAAAATGAAAAGAAGGAAATTGGTGAAGAGCTTTGACCCTCTGCAGAACTGTTGTTGTAAGCTTGCAGGCTTTCTCATTGCCTTGAATATTTATAATTGGGGACATACAGGTAACAAATTTAAGACTGATACACTACCAGAAATTTCCAAAGTAAAGAAAATAATATGAAGATTGTCAGACCGAAAGTAACGAAGAGCAACATGTGACAGGATACTGAAAAATTGAAATGAAATAAGCCAAGGAATTTTAATAAAACTTTTCATTCGCAACGAGCTAAAAGCACTAAAAGAGGGAGTTGAAAACAGCTGCAGCAATTTTTAAATACAAAGGTAAAGTTATGAGTTATATAATAACAGAAAGCAGTATGCCATGGGGAGATGATTACCCATGTAGAAGCAGTTCATGGTAACCCAATTGAAAGATATTGAAAAAAGGTTTAAAACAGAAGGCTACACAAATAATGCCTCTGATATTATAAGAAAGTTTGTGTGTAAAACTGCAGTTGTTTGCAAAACATTTCCAAGAAATACCAAAGAATGTGGTAATTAGTGAAGCAGGGGTTGTATTGATATACTTGTTTGTATATAGGAGGCAATGGTACTGGGGACTCCTGAGAACACTTTTGGTATTTTGTTATAGGATCAGGTTGGGTCCACCAAAGACTTTTAGATTTGTTTTAATTGATTGCTTGAGTGTGAGGACAATCATCAAGGAAAATTCAATATGTGCTTGATTGTCCAGGCACCCATTCTGATAATCAGTCAGAAGCATATTTGTGTCATTTTTTTTTTAAGCTAAAAACTGATGGGTGAATAAAAAAAAAGTCCAAACACATACAGGGCTCAGATGTGCGTATTTGACGCATTAGAGCCTTATATGAGTCATTTTCAAAAACGTGGCACTTTTTGTCCGATTCGACTTGGGACCCTAATCTGCTTCTGGGAATAAAAACTTTACATGAAAATCCCGATTGCCTGTATTTTTTCGAAAGAAAATACTTTGAAGAAGCTTAAGTTGGCTTTGGATTTTGAATTAATAAAAATATCTTGATGCAGGAGGCTTGCAAAAGTGATAAAGTGGGAAAATTTTGCGTTTAGCATAAAATTCCTTTTACCTGAATTGTTGAATCAAAGTGTAAATTTATTTTGTTTGGCACCAAATTATTCATTATCACAAAAGAATAGATAGTTTTCTCTGGGTAATGAATAATTTTTGTAATTGTTGGCCCAATTTTGCCTAAAAATCAAGATTTTGTGAACCACTTTTAATATCTTACAAAAAGATGTCTTTCCTGTTACCGTTGTTTAAGCAACAATGAGCGGATCCCCAAGAAAGCTTAACAATAGATGCTCACTGTGAAGGGAGATAAGTCTATTGTACACAATTTAAGCGGGAAAACAGACCTCAACGTCAAGAGAGATGGATGTTGTACAAGGTTTTGTCAACGAAGGTGAGTTTTTTGGACCTTAATAGTCTTTCCTGTTACCCTGTGTTTTTTGTATTATCAAAATCATTTACAGAAACATTATTGGTGACAAATAATAGCAAATGATGTATATTGTTCAAACACCACAGGCCAGATTAATCGGAAATGTTTGTGGTAGTTTAATTCTTATCTGAAGATGAAAATGTCCCACTCCTGTTACCGCCATAAGCCTGTCCTTCCTGTTACCTGCAAAAAGCAACAGGAAGGACAAGAAAAGTAACAGGATGGACTTCGTTTTGTTAAAAAATGACCATCATTTCGCTTAAGACCTGTTGCATCATGTTGCTTATTTCTTGATAGACCTAGACTACCCAAATGAAAGTAACCACTAATACTTGGTTCAATTTCACTGTCATTGTTTATGATTGTGCGTTATTTTAACAAAAGGTAAAAGGAAAGACAAAAAAAGTAACAGGATGGACATGGAGTATAAAATCCATCTGTTAATTTCCTTTCCCTCTTTCAAAGATTATTCAAAAGTTTAAGAACAGAGCAAGGCTTTTATAACACAGGTGTATAGATATATTTTATTTTATTTGTATGTCATTATTCTGGATAATAATAGATACTTAATACTAAGAAGTAACAGGAGGGACTAGAAGAGTATTAGGAGGGTATTAATTACCAAATGCAGAAAATGCACCTTTATTTCTGCAATAAAAACAAAACTTATTGATATTAAGACAAGTGAGCCTATAGATCAGAAATGATAGGATTGTACAATGTATTCATTTTTTTTTTTTGTAACAGGAGGGATGTTGTAACAGGAAAGACTACTGGAGAAAAGCATCTCACTGGTATAGTGGTAGCCACAGACAGCCAACATACAAAGACAGTAAAGCCACATTCAACGTTATAAGTTTCCAGGTAAAAATAAACTGTAGATCTGAGTGTAGCTTATGCTGCAGGGGCACAAATGTTGACAATATGCAACTTAATAGATGATGTGTAAACATAAGTCTAGCCAATAATATTTTTTGTGCGTTTGTTGTAATTGTCATGATTTAAATGCAGAGATACAATGAAAATGCGGATTTTGACTAAATTAAGTCCCTGTCGCATTAAGAGGACTTGCAGAAACACTTTTTTTGGTTTGTTACAGGTGCTTTGGTCTGGTCTGCTGTTGTTATCTCTATTTCCCCTATTATTCTTTATCTACCTTTATTCTACATCTTTGTTAATGTATTGTTAATGTTCCCCATTTTCCCTTATATAAGAATTTAGACATGTGCTGATAACTACAACTCATTCAATAGCTGCATAACTACAGAGCATACAATATAAGCAGGCCAAATTTAGTTCAGAAAAGCATAAACTAAAAAATAGTCTAGGACTAAGGGAATTTTTACTTCTTTGATATAGCTTTGACTATTAGATTAGGTCTTTGCATGAGAGTGATGTTCAATAATCAAAACAAAACTTCAGGTATGTTACTTTTAACTGTGCTATAATTTTTCATGCTCTTTAAATAAAAACACGCAGCAATTAATGCATTTATTGTTAGTTTTAAAAGTTTTATCATTTGTGTGTGTTTCAGGTACGGCTAACGCCAGCAGAGAAACAGCGACGCTATAGAGAGAAAAGAGACATGGACCCAGAAAAAAGAGCAGCATACCTGAAGAAAGAGCAAGAGAAATATTTAAGGGACAAGCAAAGTGGGAGAAAGAAATCAGTCGCTGATATGACAAATAGAGAACACAGGTCTGCGAAAAAGATATGGAGAGAGAAAAAGAAGGCTCAGCGTGCTCAAAATAAACCAAATCAGACTAGTTTGATCACAACACCCAGCCCATCCACACCAAAGGAACAGTTAACATCACCATCAGTTTCCCAAATTTCAAGACAAAAATTACAATATTTTCAAAAAGTGGTGAAAGAGAACTGAATTGATTTATGCTAAAGAAGAAGTACAAAATTTTAAACAGGAGATAGCTTCAGTTAAGAAAGTGTTACACCAGGAAACTACTGACTTGAGAAGCAATGGCACTCCTACAAATGCTGCTATAATTACTACACCTTCAACAAAAGCCAAAGCCCTAGTTTCAAAAAGAAATAGAGAAAACTTGAGGAAAGTCAGGAAAACTTAAACATTTCACTATGCAGTAATGGACCAACTGAAACGCACGAAGAAAAGAAAAGATCTGAAGCAAATGGCCAAAGCAGACATCATGAAGAAATACAAGCTGAAAACTTTATTTTGTAGAACAGTTGGTATCAAAATAATCGGCAGATGTGAGAAATCACCAAAGATCCCTCATCAAGAGAAGTTACTTGTTAGGGATTTTTTCCTACGCTCTGACAATTCACGTATTGTGAATGGAAAAAAGAACACAGTGACAAAATTGAAGGTAAAAAAACAAAAAAGGCTTCTATGTGACACTTTGAACAATCTGTACAAAAAGTTCACTGCTGAAAATAATTCATCACGCTCAATCAGCTTCACCACATTCTGGCGACTTAAACCTTTTTGGATAAAGCAGGCAACAGAGACAGATAGAAAGACATGTCAATGTAAAACTTGCGAAAACATCAAATTCCAAGCCAACACATTGTTCAAAAATGGTGTTTTGGAAACATGCTACCTTCCTATCCTGCTTCAGGATGCTGCTTGTTCAACCTTATCAAAACTTTGCATGTATGGTGAGTGCAAATCATGTCCAAGCATTGTGAAAGATAAACTCAATATGGAGGGTGTGGAGAGTAAGCAAGTTTCATGGTTTCAATGGAAAACCAAGAAAGAAAAACGTATTTTGCTCAACAATAAAGAAAAACAGGTTTCTTTTATTACAAAAGAAAGTGTCTCTGGATCTATTATGCAGTTATGCAAAGAGTTCTGTCAAAACATGACAGTCTACAAAAGGCATGTCTACAATATAAACAGCCAGTTCAAACATTTTGAAAAAATAAAGCACAATTTGAAGCCAAATGAAATGCTGGTTCACATCGATTTTGCTCAAAACTATCTTGGAAAACTCCACACAGAGGTACAAAGTAAGCATTTTGGAGCCTCAAAAACGCAGGTCAGTCTTCACATAGGATTTTATCAAGTTTCCAGTCAAGACAAAGATTCTTCTGAAAAAACATTTTTTTCATTTTGTGGTGTATCTGACAGTTTAAAGCATACACCAAGTGCAATTTGGGCGTATCTTGAACCAATTTTGACAGAAGTCAAGTCCAAATACAAAATCATTGATGTTGTTCATTTTTTCAGTGATGGACCAAGCTCACAGTACCGTCAAAAGAGCAACTTCTTCCTCTTCACTCACTTTATGAAAGCAGTTGGATTCAAACATGCTTTTTGGAATTTTTTTGAAGCTGGACATGGAAAGGGGGTGCCAGATGCCATTGGAAGTGCAGTCAAACAAGCTGCTGATAGATTGGTCAAATATGGTCATGACATCATTAATGCTGCAGATCTAGTGAAGCATGTTGGAGCAAATGGGACTGAAACAAAATTGTATGAGATTCCTGTTGACAAGATTGACAAGAATGAAAATATCATTCCAAATTTGAAGGCAGTACCTGGAACTATGAAGCTGCACCAGATTCAAGTGTGCCAGGAGAGCCCAAGCACAATTTCTTATAGAGATGTGAGCTGTGGTTGTGATGGTGCCTTCTGTGACAATTGTTGGAAAGTGCATTCTCTAGAAAAAAAATCAACATACAAAAGGGCTGAAACACGAGGCTTGTGTCTGTGTTTTAAATTATTCTTGTTCTGTAAAAGAAAACATAGTTCTCAGCCCATCTTACAAGTTAGACACAGCTGCAGCTCTTCATACCTTACACCTGTGTGATTCGTTTGGACTCTTACGGCATGAGTGTGAAGCTCTTCAAATTCATCTAGAGCCTCTAACTGGCAGACAACGTAGCCTCTCGGGGGATAAACTAACGTTGAATACGTTTTCATCTGAGCTGATCCCGACAGATGCCCAAGATAAAACATTGTTTGCAGTTAAGGTCAGGGCAGACGGTGACTGTTTGCCAGGGTCTGGCAGTGTTTTTGCTTATGGCAATGATCAAATGTCTGAAGAAATTAGATTGAGAATAATTGTAGAATCTGTTCTTAATTGTGATTACTATTTGAATGAAATCAATTTAAGAAAAGGGTTTGATAAAAAATGTACACATCCTCATGAATTGCTTTTTGCTCATGCCATGTATTCTGATAAATTTATTCCAGGGATAAAATTCAATCCAAGGGAAATTTATGAAAGGGAGGTGATGAGCTTGACAAAAGCAAAATCATTTATGGGTATATGGCAATTATTTGCATTGTCGAGTGTTCTGCGCATGCCAATATTTTCCATGTACCCAAATTTCCATGGTCAGATAGTAAATTCAGAGGTCAGAAACCATTTGCACAGATTGATCTTGCCAAGAGTTCAGAGCTGTGAAACACAAGCAAAAATTTTGTGGTGCTCTACAAGATCCAATAATGCATTCAATTGGCTTCCCAATCATTTTGTGCCAGTTGTTCCTTTCAGATTGTCAAATTAGGTTTTAACCAACCAAAAAGAAACGATAGATCTGTAATTTTGAGTTTCTAGTGATTCATGCTGAACAATTTTCTTGACACAAAAGGGGACACCAAGCTGATGACATTTATATATTCATGTTAATGGATAAATGAACAACAATAATACTTCATATCTTTTTTCTTACATTGGTTCGTTTCAGAGCCTTGTTGCCACTGTACATACTATTACTTCTGGTTTTCTAGCTATTGTTTTTTTATGTTGTTTTATAGCCTATGCACACGTAGTGCAGTACAGTAGTGTTTGATTGTATCTTCTAAGTATCATGTCTTTCCTGTTACCCCTTTGTCACTGCTTTTGAATGCGCTCTCAAAAGTGACCTGTTTTATTTTATAAATGTTTTGCTAAGTTATAGGTGATTAACTTGTTATTGAAATCAAGTTGAATTGTTATGAAAAGTGTTTGCTTGTGAAAAGAAGAGTGAATTTAGAGACTGATATCTCTCCTGTTACCAGTTTGTCTCTCCTGTTACTACCAGGTCTCTCCTGTTACCACCAGGTCCCTCCTGTTACCATGTTTATTTCCTTATTTTTCTTCCATTAACTTTAGAAATATTTTGATAAAAGTCATAATGTAAGCCGACAATTCCATTAGACATATTTTGAAAAAAATTCGTTAGTCTGGGGACTCTTGTTGGAAAATTACAAAAATTGATGTCAATCATTTTTATTAGAAATCATGAAAACACAAAATTCCCATGCCTTTGTTGCGTTCCATTTTATAGAAATGAAGTTTTGTTTGTATTGAAATGTGTCAATGTGTTATGTGATGCTATATATATGTCTCTGAGCTTGAAATATATTTGTTTTTTTTTTTTTTAGATTTTTAGATTTTTTTTTTCAAAGGTAACAGGAAGGACACAATCTGAATGACTTGCGTCAATTTAAAGGTTCCAAAATCCAAACCCAAGGGTATAAAGGTCTAATACTTCAGATTTTGGTCAAGTAGACTTATTTTCATCATACACATGACAGAAATGACCAAACTTTAAAAATAAAAAATACAAATTTCTGCTTTTGAAAAATGCCACTTTTGTGAAAATGTCTCATATTACCCCTTAAATCTTTAAATGATGCGTAAGATTCACTTTCTAAAATTTTATACCAGGGGTTTGCAAGTGTGGGAAGGACTCCCTTGATCCACTCCTGATCAGATATGGGGGGCCAGCTCTTGACATCAATGCTGCAGAAGCCAAACAGTTCTACCTTTAGTTTAAGTTTTACTTGACACAGCACAGGAACAAGTCCCTTTTAGAAATGGGCAAGGCTTTCCTGCAACATCCAGATTGTTCTCCTACGTACACAAACCTTGCTAGACTCTCACTTACCATTCCCCTTACTTCCCTGCCCTGTGAACGTCGTTTCTCAGCTCAGCATCGTGTTCATACAGGGCTCCGCAGCTCACTGACGACAAAGGGTGTTAACAACAAACTGATCATCTGGCAGGAAGGTAAGCATGATGCTTTCAAAGAGAAAGAAGCAATCCATGAAGCATGTGAAGTCTTCACAAGACAAAAGAATCGACTGTCTGGAAAGACTGGACAGTGATGACGTGTTGTGCACCCTGGGATGGCTGATGGTGCAGAAAAGTGACTCTTTGGCTTTAATACACCATACTGGGGAAAGTATCACTGGATGATGGAATGAAATGTTGCCCTACATACTTGTTTGTTCATTTGTATACACAATTTTCTTCTTTATTTCAGCTAGAGATATTATTCTAGTCATTGTTCTAATATTTTTTAATTTCTAGTCACACTTTTAATATGACATACTATTTACTTGCGAGGATTAGTTCATGAACAAAAATCAGTGACCCTTTATGTTTTGAAAATAAGGGTTTGAATACCTCTTAAGATAGAAAATAAAAGGGTGAAACAACCCCTTAAATTGAGTTGAAATTGGGAGCCCTAACATAGATGCCCAACATAATTGTAGCCAGTTGGTAAATCCTTCAGAAAACAAATAAATGTTTCTTTTCCATTGTCTTGTGAAATCATTAATATGCAGAAAATTTGAACACTTTGATTAAAACATGTTTGTCAGTGAAAAGGCTGTTGCAAGCATAATAATTTAGATTGATTGATCTGGCATATTTAAGGCTTAGCCTTAGTCTGAGTGTTGCTTAGGACCAAGGCAATCAAAGGTAAGACTGTTTGGTTCATATACAAATATTAAGTGTGTAAGAATGTGCTTTAGATCTCACTAATTTAGATTCCCAATTCTCTAAATTTTGAAAACTTTAATCAAAGAGGTGTTAGTCTGTTGGAAAGGCATAAATATTCATTTTCAGCACGGAAAAGCATTCTTTTAAAACATGCTTGACAGTGTAAATGACTCGAGAATAGCAAAAGACTGGTTCCTCCAATAGTATTCAATGATCTTAAATTTTTTTAGCAAAAGCTCTTTCTGTTATTATAGTAATTGGGTCCTTTTTTTAGATTTCAGTACAAAGAGAAAGCTCGGCAGCTTGGGTTGGAAAAAAACAGAGTATGCAAGGTCAACCCTCAATCTTCTCAGTCCGAGGACATCAGACAAAAGGATGGCCATTCTCGAACAGCAGCAAACCCTGTCGGTCGCTATTCCAGCAGGCTGAGCCTCAGCAATTGGATGTAGACGGTGAGTTGTGCATCAAGGCCACCGATGAAAATGAGCATGGGCCAGCCGCTGAGGAGAACATCTCCAAAGCCATCTACAACCAAGTGAAGGTATGGAGAACAGGTATCATGCCCGTTGTTAGATATTGATTTCATCAAAACATTCATTGATGTAGAGCTAACATTGAAAATTGTTCCTCTCTTTCCTTTTGCCAGCTGTTTTACTCTCAGGATGATATTCAAGAATCCTGCCTCATTCAAGGTACTCAATTAAACATGGTCCTGCAAGAATCATGCTGACGACCATTAAGCAGGCCCATGCAGCACTTTTAAGTGGAGCCGTGAGAGGGAGATTGGGCTGACACTCTTCCAGACATAGAGGCCCAAAAATGTCTGGCTGATTGGCAACGGACCCATAGACAGCTGTTTGTGCATCTACTTCACCAATATTCGGTAAGTCACATTTAGCAAAATAATCCAAGAATAACAAAGTTTGGGTTAATAAAATAATGGTCACATTGCTATATTTTCTCCCAGACTAAGAATATAAGCATTTTCATTTATTCTCAGACTCAAGGAGAATGTCATGAAAGGCATCTCATTGAAAATACGTTCAGAATAGAAGGCTACATGGAAAAAAGCGCTGATGATATAATGCACAAGTTTGGATGTGTGCAAAACTTTATTTGTTTGCAAAATACTTTAAAGAAATACCAAAGATTGTGGTATTTCAGTGAACAAGAAATTGTATCTGTAAAGATATTTGTGTGCGTATAGGAGACAACAGTATCAGGGACTTCAGAGAATGTTTTTGCCATTTTGTTATAGAATCAGGTTGAATGAAAGGTCTTTGGAATTTTTTTTTTTTTGTCGATTGCTTGAATGTCTGTAAAATTTGCAAGCAAAATCCACTATGTCCTTAATTGTCAAGGTTCCATATATCTGACAACGAACCAGTTAGGAGTTAATTTGTGATTTTTTAAAGCACAAATAACTGTGGGGTGAATAAAGAAAAAATTCAAATACATAGAAGCAGTATGAAGTTGTAGCCAGTTGATAAATCTTTCAGAATACTAAATCAGTAGTATGCAGAATATATGAATTCTTTGGTTAAAAACATGTTCGTCTATGAAAAGGCTATTGCAAGCAAAGATTGATTAATGAGATATATTTTAAAACCAATAATAAGATAATTGGTTAGCTGTTTGATTGTTCTTTAGAATCACAGTTAATAAAACACAGAAGTGTGCAATATTCTTACTGAAATTCACTCAATTTCGAAAATTTTAATCCTGGAAGTGTCAGCCTGTTGGAAAAGCATAAATGTCCAAATCCAGCAAAGCAAAGTATTCTTTTAAATTATCAGTACCAAAGTCAATGTTGACTTGAGAATAGCCAAAGACTGGTTCCTCTTTTCTGAGCTGGTGATTGTCATATCCCATGTTTCGATGTTGGGCTCAAATCGATGTCTATTTGTTTCAGTCTCTCTTCTACCCTCTGATTATTTTGCACAACTCTTAAGATTCTTTTTATTTATGGGAGGATTTTATAGTTCATATAAAATCTCTTCAAAGTGTGCTTTTTTAGTCTGACCAGCTTAAATATACTTGAAAAGACATGACCCTCAGCAGAACAGGCTTTCTAAGCTTTTATATTCTTATAACTTTGGAAGATAGAATAAACATAAAGACATAGATCAGCCCAAAAGGCAGTGAATGCTGGAACAGCAAAAATGTTAAGAACTGCAAACGCTTAGAAAATATTCAATCCAAGAAGAACAGAGAAACATATCAGAACCTGAAAAAGAAGAGCTCACACGAAATAGAATGGGGTAAATTGGTGAAGAGTTATACCCTTCAGCACTAACAGTTTGTGCAAGCTTGCCTGCATTCTAATTGCCTTTAATACAGTTGAGGATATCTAACTATTAAGTTTTAGATTCTGACAAACTATGGAAATCTTCCATGTTGAAGAGAAGAACATGAAAATCGTAGACCAAAAGAAACTACGAGGAGTCAGTGATTACTAATGTAAAAGCAATTTGAGTTGGTCACAAAGAGCTTGTGGAAAATAGGTTTAGAACTGAAGGCTACATAACAAAATGTCGATGATATAAGAAAGTGTGGATGTGTATCTATCACAACAGTTGTTTGCAAAATGTTTTCAAGAAATTCCAAAGATTGTGGTATTTTATTGAAGCAGCTGCTGTGTAGATATCTGTGTATAGGAAGCCACGGTATCGAGGACGCCAGACAATACTTTTGGTATTTTGTTATGGAATCAGGTTGAATCAACCAAAGAACTTTAGGTCTGTTGCTTGTTGCTTCCTCCAGTGATAGGAAAATTTCCAAAGTCACCATGTGCATGATTGTCTGAGCTTCTGCTCTTGTATCTAACCAGTCAATTTCTAAAACAATGAACAATGGGTAAATAAAAATGCAATACATAAATGTTGCACATATGATTTTAGCAAATTCATAAACCCTTCAGAAAAAATAAGAATCCTTTGTATGTTGAATATTTTAATAAAATTTGTCAATAAAAGGCTGTTGCATGAAAAGAATCATCATCATTGACACGTTTGATTGAGTGAATGGATGAGAACTATTGGGATTAAAGTGAGTAAAATCTGTTACATACAGAGTTTGCTCAGGCCATGTTAAATCTTCTGAGGAAGATGTGATGGAGAGAAAATGTGGAGAGAGGAGCAGACTATTTATCCAGATCTGGCTTTCATCAAACAAATTTTGTTACAATTAGTAACTACAGTTTGCTAAAGGTTTACAGTATCATACCACCAAACTGGTACAGCTTCAGTGTTGATGGTGTAAAACTCAGAATAAATGAAAGGAAACTTGTGCATTATGGATTTGGAATCCTGGTTTGTGTTTTAATATAATATGGAATTAATGCTAAAACAACATCACCAAATTTCAGATTTTAGTCGTGCAAATGCCAGACATAAGGCAAAACAAAATAAAAGCATAGCCAGTTTTGCAAAGTTTCATCTATTTTTCCTTGAAACTTGTATTATCCAAAATTAAGAAAGTGCACAATCAGTGCCACAGATTTTTAATAACACAAAATAATATAAAACACATTACAAGCATGTGTACCCTGTTCCGTGTTATGTTTAAGAATGGTAGACATAAAGAAATAATGACAAAGTTGAGGTTCAAAGCGGCATAAATATGTTTTCCAAGAATTATGAAAATACTGTGGACAGAAAAAAAAATTATCAATGCCATGAATGTGGCAAGATACAAGAAAATTATCTAATTAGTACGAGAGATTTACACAAGAAGTATAAAGATCATTTTTGTGCTATAGGACACTAACAAAAGCAGACAGATGTCATGCTTAAATACCTCTAATATGATAACTACTATTACAGAAAGTTGAGGTGGTAAAACGGAAAATAGTTTCAAAGAGAGACTTCAGTCTGCTGTATAAGGAATAAGTGCTGCTGTGTAGGATAAGAAGGACATCCTAAGATGTGCTGGTGCAACAATCAGAATGGTTATTAGAAGAAAAATGTGTTTAATATGCCCATGTTTTCTGTAATGCTGCATTTCACTACAGATAAGCTACAGGGGTAATCATGAGTATTTTAGAAAGTGGTTGTTCACAGGTACAAGTGGGAATGCTCTTTATGTAACATCATATGGCTCATATGATAAGAGCAAAAACAAAGCCAGTATTTCATCAATTGCTCATTTTGGCAATTTTATGGGAATTAATTTGCACCATTCAATGAGAAAAATGCATTGGTGTTCCCATCAAAGAATTTTTTTCCAAATGTAGGAGACAGAAAAAAACTTTGTGGTAATCTTTTTTTTCCAAGACGCTTGGAAAGATGCCAGTACAATTTCACAGCCAATGCCAATAGTGCAAAAAACTTGCTAATGAAAAAGAACTGGTGCTGAATCAGTATAAGGAAGTGGCAAAATACATTACAGATTAAAAATATGCCTGATCACTGTCTGGTAAGCAATTTTTCATGTACGTTGTACCTTGTTGGAGCGAAGACATCTTTGAAAAGTCATTGAGGACATCCAGATTGTATCGCACATTAAATATATGCCTTAGAGGGCACAGCCGTCGAACTTCTTTTGCCTTCAACCCTCTTGCTGACTTAGCACTGTTTGCCTCAATATATAAATGGTGACAAGATAAACGAGTTAACTGGTCGAGATCGTTGATGGTGTGCAAATTTTGACCTTTTTTTGTTTTAATTTGGCCTTTCATAATGCAGGTTTGAGACAAAGGTTCATAATGCTGAATCCATTAGTCTGGTACTTTACTTCAGCAACCTCTTTTCCAGGTTAGCTCTGCTACAAAAAAAATTCTATAATTTTAATGTCAAAATATTCGATATCAAAACATCTAAAATTAAGATACATAAATTTTTATCCGGCCAAGGGATATCAAAAACAGTCAAGAACATAGAAACATGTATATATATTAAATTAAAAACAATAAGAGAAAAAAAAACAACCTTAAATTGCTTTCTTCACGAAACATGTATGGAAATCATGGCATTTCTAGAGGATATATTACCTCTCCATGGATTTTAGGAAAAACTAAACAAGCTCTTGTAAACCTAGATTTTTTTGTAATGATAGACAACGAAACTAAATTTTAAGAAATTTTAAAACAGTTCTGTTAATTATGTAAACCAAAGAGTTTCCAAGTAGATGCATGTCTACTCGGTGTAAATTAAGGAAGCTTTTTTTCAGCCTTCTCTTCCAGGAACAAGAAGATGATTGTGTGTATGCATATGAGGTGCAAATATTGACAAGCCTAAAGACCACCTACAAAAATAATCTTATGACATGTAACAGAATTTTTATTCATTTGCATCATGTGGGAAGAGAGTGCGATGCATTCATATGTTACGATGTCGCTAGACACAAGAAGACAAGTTTATGACTTCTAAACCCCAAAATCATAGATCGTAGATCATGTGATTCAATGGGGATATAGCTCCAGATCTGTTATCTTTAGTTGGGTGGTAGCAGAAGAAAAAATTGTTAAAACATAAAACTTAATTCCACTGTGAGTTTGCAAAATAAAAATCACATTTTATTTACGATTCTTTTTGTATTTGTTCAGGTTCATTGGTGCCAAAGTATACAAGTAGTGCAATATGGTTAATTTTCAGTGCAGTCAGAATGTGGGGGTTTTTTGGGGTGTATTTTTTTTTCTTTTCACCTTGTGCACAAACCTTGTGCTTCACAAGAAATACATGGAAAAAAACTGGAGAAATGCATTGGAGGCAGCTGCATTGGATGTTTTGGCAAGCATTCCATAATAAAATGTATGTGGTTGGTTGGGAGTTGTTTTTTTTTAGGATAGGGGGGTGGGTTCTCCAGCTCCAGCAAAAAATTCAGATTGACACAAGACAAGAAACTCAGGAAATGATGTCAAGGATGACAAATATTGTGATGTCCACGGACGAAAGGGTTCATTACACAGCATTGGAAGAGATAAAATGAGAAGGCTTGGAGAAATTTAAAAGTGAGAAAGACGAGATAAAACTTGAGAGAGTCAAACAGAACTAGAGTGATAAGAATAAAACGGAAATGTTGGTCGTTTAAAGAATCTCCAATGTTTAATGAAACACTGACCAATAATTTCTAGCAGCAAATGTAAGGAAGAAATTGTCCACTCTAAGACTTGGCTGATAACAGAAATTGACATACCGAAAAGAAATCTTGGCAAATGAAGTGGAAAAGGAAAATGTGAAAGTCTTCTGAAGGGACTAAAAGGAAGAAAGACAAAAACAATCGTTGGGGAACTATAGCATTGAGATAAAATAAAAAAAAAACACCAAAGTGCTCAATGAAAACTTTAGTCCAGTGAGCTTAGCTGTACATCCTATGTTAGAACAGTTTTGTTACCTTTATCACTAAACTTCTAGTTTTGGTTGATCAGAATAGTTTCCCTTGAATACCACAGGTTTATTGTGGATAAAAAAATAGCCTCCTTTATAATTGATTTTTTTTTCTTTGTTTATGAGTGTGCATATTGGAAATACACCATTGTTCTTATAAAAATAAACTAAGTGGGGACATTTGTATAATAAACAAGCCACAAACTGATGCCTTTTTTAAAATAGGGACTTCATTTTACTGGAGCTTTTAGGACTGATAAAACGACCAGAATGAGGGCCCAATGGCTGGTTAGTTGCCAATCCTTCTGACCTTAACACCTGAAGAGTTCCAGATACCAAGGGAAGTAAATCCTTTTAATCTCATAATGCGCGGTATTCTACTTTTTTTTATCCCAAAGACCTAGGTTAACAACCTTTAAAGAATTTTTTTACCTTCTACAAAAACCGAAACCAGATAAAGAGCACAGGTAAGTAGGATAAGCTTTGTAAAGTCAGATTCTTGGTTTCTTAAAACAGATTTACTCCCTAAACCATCGTTTCCCAAAGTGGTGCTTTGATATTTGGGGGGGGGGGGGGGGGGGCAGTAACGCAAAAATGGGTGGTTGGGGGAGGGGGGAGAGTGTAGCAGCTACTTACACCGTCGCCCTCAAACTTTTTGCGGTAACCATCATAAATCATAAAAGTAATAAAAATATAAATATAAAACTTTAAAAGATAAGCCACTTTTTTACCTGAGGAATAAGGGGTCAGCCCCAGTCGAAAGTAAAGGAGAGTTTTCGCTCGAGATAAAGAGAATAAAAAGATATGCCGCTCTTTTACTTAAAGATTAAGAGGTAGCCTTGGTCGGAAATAATATATATATATATATATATATATATATATATATACATACATACACACGTACATATGGCACTGTGGTGTAGTGGCTAGCACACTCAACTGGCATCGAGAGGGCCCGAGTTTGATTCTCATCTTGGGAGGAGTAGAGACTTTGGGCAAGTTTTTCACACTAATTGCCTCTGTTCACCCAGCACTATAATTGGGGACCTGGAGATCAGACAACTTAGCCAATTCCGGGGAAGTTTCCTTGCGACAGACTAGCGTCCTGTCCAAGGGGGAGGATTCGTCCTCCCGACAAAGCATAACGCTAAGAAGCCAGGATAAGCTCCGGATGGCTACACTCTCAAGAGGATAAGGGCCAACAAGGGTAAAAAAAATACACACACACACACACACACATACAGAGAAAATAGGCAAAGTATTCTATGCTAAAGAATGCACATATATATGAAAGTGTGTGTATGTAGGTTATGTATATGTGTGTGTGTGCGCGCGTGCATTTTGTAAGAATGCAATGATGCATTTGAGTGTGTATATATATGCATGTTTATATCTATATATTGTGGCAACCTAGCCACTTCCTTTCTGAGATGACGACCTAACCACTTCCTTTCTGAGATGACGATCTAGCCACTTCCAAGATAAAAAAAAAGACAAGGGAACTTCCGCTCACGCTCACGACAGTCAAGCTTTGATATCAATTTCATTTATCAATTTATAATTTCCAATAGTTAGTTAATAAAGTCTTGTTTGAATTACAAGAGCATTTACGTTAATTTAATGTTACACGCTAAAATATAATAATTACACAAAATTTATCTTCCGCATGATGTCGGTGAACTTCAAAGAAATCAAAACTCCTGCTGCGGCTCCTTTGGATATTGGGTTCCCACGCCCGCTCTTAATCTTGGAACCTACTTATTTCCGGTCATGTTTCTGTATAAATAGCGCTTGTCAAACTGATCAGTCTCACAGTTAGTAAACAACTAGGCTACATGGTCCGACTCTAAAGCTCGTCTCAGGTATGTAAACATTTCACTTCAATCTCAATTTTGTAATGTTCAGAATTTTTAAATATACTAAATACTGACAGAATAGGAGTCTATTGATGTAAGAACACTAAAAGGTTTAAAAGGGTTACGGTGCAGTGTATACTAAAATTCAGAAGCATTCGAAACTTCGGAAGACAACAAACTTGAGATTTTTTTTTTCTCTCTCCAAAAAGTTAAACCTAAATGGGTAGGTTAGTTCTGATAGGCTTATTGGCCTATCTTTCCATTTTTAGCAAAGTGTTCATACATGTTCATACTATTTCATGAACACACGTACGTGCATGCACGTACGCACACACACACACACATTCATTCACTCAACTCCCTCCACCCACACACACACAGACATATACACACGCACCTACACATACATGCACACACAAAGATATATACACACACATATACAGACATAGCCTACCCACACACACCTAAGCTTTACCTTTACCTTTATGTATTGCATATGTACTCTGTGTTAAGCATTTATATATATATATATATATATATATATATATATATATATATATATATATATATTTCTTAAATGTTTTTTTTTTCCAGAATAAAGGATGGTAACCCAACAGCAAGCAAAAAAGAAGTGTAGGCAGTATAGCGTGGAATATCTGAAATATGGAGTTGTATCGGCACCACAGAACCAACAGCAACCTATGTGTCTGCTGTGTGAGAAAGTGTTTTCAAATGAAGCCATGAAACCGTCGAGACTTTTGGAACATTTGACAAAAATACACTCTGATAAGGTAGACAAAAATATAGCATATTTTCAGTCACTTCGAGAAAAGTTCCAGAAACGAAAAACTATTGGAAATATGTTTGCTAGCACTTCACAACAATCCACTGACGGTTTGCGTGCTTCATACAACATATCTTTGCTGATTGCTAGATCTGGTAAGCCTCATGCGATTGGAGAGGAACTCATTCTGCCAGCAGTAAGAGAGGTTCTGCACACAGGTGTACATAAGTCACCTGATCAAATTATGAAAGCTATACCTCTCAGTGATAACTCGGTTCAAAGAAGAGTAGATGAAATAGCTGAAAACATTGAAGAAACACTGTGCAACAATCTTGCTGCAACAGAATTTAGCTTGCAGATAGATGAGTCCACTCTACCAGGAAATGAATCTTTGCTTCTCGCTTATGTTCGTTTTGTCAAAGAAGAAAAGTCGGTTCAAGAACTGTTATTTGCAAGACAACTTAAAACAGACACTAAAGGAGAGTCAGTATTTAATGTTGTTGAGAATTTTTTCAAAGAGAAAAACATCCCACTTTCTAACATTCTTGCATGTGCAACAGATGGAGAGCTCCATCTATGATAGGTCGTCATCGTGGCTTCATCAGTTTCTTGAAAAAAGCCGTACCTGGTGTGGTCTACAGTGCACTGTGTAATCCACAGGCAGCATCTGGTAGCAGAAAACCTAAGTGGTCGACTTTACAAATCAATGAATACTGTTATCACAGCAGTAAATAAGATCAAGGCACATTCTCTCAATTCCAGACTGTTTCAACAGCTTTGCATTGATAATGATGAAGAGTTTGAACGTTTATTGCTACACACAGAAGTTAGATGGCTTTCAAAGGGAAACTGCCTGAAACGTTTCTTTTCTTTGTTTGATAAAGTTGTAGAATTTTTCCAAGACTCTAATACTGGGCTCTGTGATGATCTAAAAAACATCAAAGATGACATTGCTTATTTGTCAGATATATTCACAAAATTCAATGAAGTTAATTTGCAGTTGCAAGGAAATGATGTCAACCTTATCAAAGTCAAATCTGCTATCTCCACCTTCCTGTCTAAGTGTAAGTTATTCAAACGAAACTTAGCCCGTCATGAACTCTGCCAGTTTCCAAGCCTCTGTGAACTGGATAAAGAAAAGAGCATATCAGATGATGACCTTCAAGTGTATTGTGCTCACTTAGAAGAGTTGCAAAGAGACATGTCTGAAAGATTTCAGGATCTTTTATTGCTAAAAATACAAGACTGGGTAATCAATCCATTCTTAGATGTCAGCAATGAGGAAACAGGAGAGGCAGAGGAAGAGTTAATTTCAATCCAAAATGACATTGAGCTAAGTCCGAAGTTCAAGAAATCATATCAAGATTTTTGGCTACAACAAAAAATCTCTGACTTCTATCCAGTATTATGGAACAAGGTGAAGATATATTTTATTGCTTTTCCAACATCATATTTAGTAGAACGGGGCTTCAGTGCAGTTGCCTTGCTTCTTTCCAAGCAAAGGAACAGACTTAGAATTACTGAACGTGGGGATCTACGTCTTCTTCTTATTGAGTTTCAACCTGATGTGGAGAAACTAATATCCCTACACCAAGTACACCCATCCCATTAGCAGTAATTGTGAAAACACAATAAAATAGTTTATTCATTTGATTATTATTTTTTAACAACATATTTTATATTTAATATTGTTATTTTTAACTTGAAAAAAAAAATGCTTGCATTGTGTGCATTAGGGGTAATTGTGAAAACCAAATAAAATGGTTTACTAAATTAGTTATTATTTTTGAAAACATGTTTTGTGTTTAATGTTATTCTTTTTCAGCTTGAAAAAGAAAAAAATACTCGCATGTGTGTATTGGGGTAATTTGATAAAATGGTTCATTAAATTAATTATTATTATTATTGAAAAACATATTTTGTGTGTAATGTTGTTCTTTTCAGTTAAAAAAAAATGCTCGTATGTTTGTTTTGGGGGCAATTGAGAAGACCAAATAAAATGGTTTATTTATTTTTGAAATATATATTTTGTGTTTAATATTGTTGTTTTCAATCCCCCCCCCTACCCCCCCCCCCCCCCCCCAAAAAAAAAAAAAAAAAAGAAAAAAGAAAGTTGCCTGTGTAAATTAAGGGTATTTGTGAAGACCAAATAAAATGGTTTATTAGATTGATTATTATTTTTGAAAAGCAAATTTTGTGTTTAATATTGTTTTCAGTTTGGAAAAAAAAAATGCTTGCATGTGATTATTAAGGGTATTGTGAAGATCAAATAAAATATCTACAAGCCAACGAAGTCGAGCTTGTATACTACATCATTGTTTTTTAAATACATATTTTGTGTATAATATTGTTGTTTTCACTTTGGAAAAAAAGCTCACTTGTGTTTATGGGGTAGGGGGCACTAGGAGTCCATCTGGAAGCCAAGGGGGCGCCAGCCTGAAAAAGTTTGGGAAACCCTGCCCTAAACCAATTGAAATCAAGTTATCTTCGCCTCTTACGCCTTCAGTCTGATAATCTAACTTTAGCTAGATCTACTGCTAGGCTAGGTTATACAGTATTTTTAGGTTCTAGGTTAAATTTTCTTTATCTAGATCTTGATCAGAATCTGAGCAGGCCTACACTTAATCTTTATCTACCGTGATGCATTTTCCCATTTGTAACCATAATAAATAGCTCCCATTTGTAACCATAATACCGTATTCCCTCCATTAGTAGCGCCATCTCTAATAAACGCCCCCCCCCCCTCCCCCCCCCACCTTCCCATCCAAGCAACACTTAAAAAACACCACTTTCGAGAACAAAAGATTCTTATTAAACTCAAACTCAAAACATTAATTAAGCGATAGATCTGATGATAGCAACAGACAACACATGTAAACAAAGAATGACTTTGATACTGCAATTGTCATCTCAAATTGGGGATGTCAAAGTCAGTACTAAGGCGTCTGAGGTTAATGTCCTGGACTATTGCAGTCCTCGTAGTCATCGGACTCGAATGACGCGTCGCATTCTTCACTTTCCTCACTGAGAACAAGTTGGCGGGTGTCAACAGCAGATGTACTGTTGGCTAGGTTGTCCTCGGCCAAGCTGGTCTCCAGGGGGGTAAATCCCTCGAAATCACCATCATCGTCCTCGTTGAAGAGGTGGTCCTCACTCCCACCCAGTGAGCAGGAGATGCCACACTTTTTGAAGCTCTTCCTCACGATCTCGCGCTTTGCCAGTCACTCTCACTCCAGCTTCACGTCGCTCTTGAAGCCAATGTAATACTGCATTGTCTATGTCCTCATTTATGCACTTTCTGCCACCACCTTGCAGTCTACGACGCTTTGCATCACTTGGCCGACCACTTTGTGTTAGATTGCAACTTTTCCTTTTGCGCACACCACTCCTGTACCCTCCTCCTGTTCACATTAAAAAGCTTGGCAGCATAGTGTTTGCTGTGATCCTTTGCAGCTTTTACCACTTTCAATTTGAAAGCAGTATCGAATGATCGTTTTGTTGTTGACATGTTGATCGCATAGCAATTTGAAGAGGAAATGACAAGAACGGAACGAAATGTGCGGTGAGCGAATGAGAGAATTATACAATAGGCTTGGTCCCTGACCACGTAGCCTAGGCCGAATTCCAACGTAACCCAACCATGGCACTCTAAAACTAACTTGAGGGGGGGAGGAGGGAAGGCGGCGACGGCGGAAACGGCGGCACTATGTCTATGAAGAAATTCATCCAAAACATTCCTTTAGACGCACACCCCCTCTTCATTTTCACGCGCCCGTCGCAACTATTAGAGCGAATACGGTAAATAGCAAGAAATCTTTTTTTTTCGTTCTTGTCCCAATTTGATATCCACATCTGCTAATATCATTTGAACATCCATGGGCCAGAAAATTTTGAGATATTAAGTGTATGACACTAAGTGCACACATAGTATGTAGGCCTAAGCTAGTGCACTGAGTTTTAATATTCATTTCAGTTCCTATTTGACCACAGAACGATCAAGATCTACACCTCGTTTCTTGCGGTAGCTGTCAGAGATAACTCTACACATCTTAAATTGGCCAAGACCAAATGGCAGTGAAAAGAGCATGTCTGACTATGGAGCAAAGATTGAAAATAATAGAACAGATGGAATCTGGCCAAGATCAGAACTTTGATGAGATGGCTCACAAGCATGGGATTTTAAGATTTGTCATCTTCAGACTTGGAAAACTAGAGAGGAAACTCAAAGCACAGTGAAAGATTTTCAAAATCATTCTAGACAACGAAAAAAATGTTTGAAAGAAGAGGATGTCGATATTGCTCTAAACACCTGGCTAGGTCAGAAAAATGACCAGAATGCAAAGATCAACCGCCCTATCCTGAAACAGAAAGCACAATAATTGGCGGAAGAAATGTCTCACGACTTCACACCATCAGATGGATAGCTAAGCCCTTTCAAAGAACGCCACAGGATCACATTCAAACGTGAGTATAGAGAAAAACAATGCACAGACTTCAATTTGGCTAAAAACTGGAGCAAGCGAGTGACAATTGGCTTACAGAATGACTATTTGCCAACTGATATCTACAATCACGATGAAAGACATCGTTTTCAAAGGTCTCCCTGATTGCGGCTTAGTCTACAGAAATAAGAAAATCTGTGGCGGCAAAAAAAATGAAAAGACAGACTCACAGCTTTTGTCTACACCAACATGTCTGGCACTGACAAAAAGAAAATGCTCATAATTTGGAAAAGGAAATCACTGGCTTAGTGAAATAATCTGATAACCCCCATTTTTGTAAAATCAACTTTTTTTGGTGAGAATCGATTACAAAGTATGAGGGCACCATATGTCAAAACTGGGCTTTGTACAATTAATAGATCCAAAGTAGCAAAATTTGGAATCTTCATTTAAACCAAACTTTCCTGACCACACCCTGTCACAAGCCTTTGGCGGATTGTAACATCAATCTTTTCTTTGATTTTTATCGTCAATGGCGCTTGTGTTTGGTTGCACCAACTGATTCTGGATCCCTCTGTGGTAAGTTTACCATCTAATTGTTGGGTATCGGTTTTTCAACTGAAAATGGAATGAATATTTTTTCAACTCTCGGGGTGAAAAAATCTCGTCTGTTCACTCTACTTCTTTTTTACTGCTACTGACAAAAACAAGATACAGCACGAGGGAGACTAGGTAGAAATCTGAAAGTGGTAGGCATATTTTCTTTTTCCTATAACCACACGGCAGTTTGCTAGTACTTGTTTAGTTTTCACACGCCCTATCAGGTGACGTCCGCTGTGCCCTGTGAACTTTTGACCTGGTTCATCCAGCCTCCTCGGTGCAGCTAATTCAGATCTGCAGTGATCGTGTTTTTTTTAAATCAAATCTGATTGGGAAAAATGCAATTTTAGCCATAAGTTTACATCCTAGAGCCTTAAAAATATGCTAATAAGGATAGTTTATATTGATATGGAATGTTAAACTGTCTGAAAAAATGTTTTTGAAAGAATTTAATAGAATTTTCTAAATACACATTTTTATTAGGTCACGATGATGACACACATAATGAAAGGTAATAGTAAACCATCCATATATTTAAAAAAAAGAGTTAATGAAAAGACGAAAGGTTCCACCTGGTATCTAATGAATATCTAGGGAGGCTTTGTTTAGTTCAGCGGAGAATTAAGATTGAAGAATCATTTATTTTCCAATCCGAATGCCATGTTATCCAAGTCCCTGTAAAAGAAGTTACTGATAAGGACAGGTTCAACTCAAGTAATGGGAGAAACTGTTCATCTTATTGCTAATTTAATGTTTATACATCACATAAATATATGGAAGTTTAGAACTACTATAGTTTAATACTTCACAAACACACTCTTATTCCTCTTTTATCATTTTATACCTACACACACAGACTCTCTCCCTCTCTTCTTTCAACTCTAATCCTTTTTTCATCCCCTTTCTTTCTCGTGAACCTTTCTCTAAAATTCTTCTTCTTGCTTAACGACTTACACACACACACACACACTCTCTCTCTCTCTCTCATTCATATCACTGTATCTATGTGTTAACAATAATATGAATGGGGAAGTTCTGGTAAATCAATATTTTTGCTGAACTTTTTCTCTTTTTGTGCAGGATAATTGATTGTAAATGTTTCAATGATTGGAGAAAGTGAAGCTTTATTGTGTTTTGCAGTTGACATGCTTCATCTTTCATAGCTTGTGTTCTTTTTGTATTTTTCCTATTGTTGAGTGTGAGAGTTCCCCACCCTGTTCTCCCAGTAAACCCAAACCATATCTATATCTTTGTATAAAAGGTATGCAATGATTATGATGCTCTAAAACATTGTGCTTTGTAAGAATTTTGTCTGGAAAGGGTCTGCGGAAAACTGCCATGTAATGATATGCTGTATTTGTCTGGACAGGGTCTGCGGAAAACTGCCATGTAATGATATGCTGTATTTGTCTGGACAGGGTCTGCGGAAAACTGCCATGTAATGATATGCTGTATTTGTCTGGACAGGGTCTGCGGAAAACTGCCATGTAATGATATGCTGTATTTGTCTGGACAGGGTCTGCGGAAAACTGCCATGTAATGATATGCTGTATTTGTCTGGACAGGGTCTGCGGAAAACTGCCATGTAATGATATGCTGTATTTGTCTGGACAGGGTCTGCGGAAAACTGCCATGTAATGATATGCTGTATTTGTCTGGACAGGGTCTGCGGAAAACTGCCATGTAATGATATGCTGTATTTGTCTGGACAGGGTCTGCGGAAAACTGCCATGTAATGATATGCTGTATTTGTCTAGACAGGGTCTGCGGAAAACTGCCATGTAATGATATGCTGTATTTTGTCTGGACAGGGTCTGCGGAAAACTGCCATGTAATGATATGCTGTATTTGTCTGGACAGGGTCTGCGGAAAACTGCCCTGTAATGATATGCTGTATTTTGTCTGGAAAGGGTCTGCGGAAAACTGCCATGTAATGATATGCTGTATTTGCGGTATGTCGCTAGGGTGGATTGGATCACAATGTAAAACTAATTGGTGGACACTCGAAAATGCAATGTTAATACATTCTAGTTTTGTTTTAAGAATAAATGCTCTGTCTATAATGTTTTGAATGTCTGTGCATTGCATTTTTTCATGAACAAGATGTTTTTTTAGTTGTAGATGGATCTGTTTTGAATACTTGTGGCTATGATTTCCTGTAAAACTACGTTCATGGTATGCTTGTGGTGCAGTGTTGTTCTTTTTTGAGAATACATCGAGGGTGCTGCAGATAGGACCACCTCTTTTAATAAGGTCAGTCTTGCCAAAACTATCAACTCCTTTATCTATTATATCAGCATTTAATTTTCACTTTTTTTCTTCATCGGAGTTGTATGATACAGACCGACAGATTATTTCCTCCACATTGCAAAAAAATTTCTCAATTTGTTCCATCTTTGTTGCATTATAGGTAAAAACCATAAGATCAGTTTCATTTGCAACATCCTCAAGCAAAGTATGGTGCTTTTTTTTTAATCCCTAGCAGACAGTGTAGGTGGTGTCACTCTGTCCAGTGGGATGTCTAATATGGGTTTATGAATGGAGTTGTTGTAGTTAGATGCCTTCTTTTTATCACCCTTGCCAACATCCATAAAAAGCTTATTGTATGTTGAGAGGCTAGATAATGTTCTCTCTGGTTGTGGACCTCACTTGTATTGGATTTCTGACTTTTTAGTCAGACACCACAAACAAGGATAATTGCCATTGGCACCAGAGATACCGTATATTTTAAACAAAAAGTTGTACTCTCCAAACAGAAAAAGTTTAACTTTTTTCCCTTTCCATATAAATTTTTTTACATCAACAAGCTGCTTCCTAATCGACTCAAAAAATATCTCCATGTTTTCTCTAGATTGTTTAATATTAGCCATAGCAATCAAAATAATATTATCTTTAGAATTTGGATTCCTTGTGTTAACAAGTGCCAAGCTAAATTTCAAACTACCCTGACCATGATCCCCTCCAGCTTTCAGGAATGGCTCCATCATGCCACGTCAGACTCTCTTTCTGATTCTCTAGGAGTTTGGTGAGTTTGTCACATATGTTGGCGAGTCTCACCATTGGTTTTTCAACCAACTCCTTGCCAGCAGAGAATGAGAGCTCAGTGACAGTGACCTCATTGCCAATCAATTCATGTGCAACCTTTCTTTCCGCTCCCTCATGAGCAATCTTTACCCCACTTTCTGTCATAAAATGTCTCAGCTCTCTTTGTTGAGAGTATGTAAGCCCCACAGCTTCTTTCATGGCAAGGGCATGGTGTTTGTCTATGTGAACTGTGCTTTCAAGACCAGTTTTCTTAAGAACTTCCCTACGTACTGGATTTGATAATCTGAGTTCATGTGTGTGCTGTTTTTGTGTTGCTTCTTTTGATGTTCCTGCCATTGCATCTCTGGTTTCTATATGTTGCCATCGTTTTCTTTTAGTGGATGCACTGGAATTTGCTGAGGATTTTCTAGGATTTGCAATTTTCATGACTGAAATAGGTTGTCCTCTTGTTTTGTATGTGATAATGCTGCTGCTTGACTGTGCTAGCTTTCTCTTTATAAAGTTTGTGTGCTGTTGTTCCTCTGTGAGAGGTGTATGTATGTCTGGCAGTGGTTTTGGTCTAAGGTCTTCCTTGAACATTGGAGATGTGGCACATTCTACTAATATTAGCTTTTGTCGTGGAGGAGTTGTTTGTGTTGTGGATTGACTAACAATGCTGCAGTTTTGGTTATGTGTTGATTCCTGTCTTTCCTTGGTCGCAGTGTAAGCAGGTGTTGGTGATGTGAACTCACTGACTACAGAAGTTTGGTCAATGTTATCGCTATGAGTAATGCTTGAGGCTGAGCTATCAATGTCTAGTGTTGTGCTGTCAGTCAAATCATCGTCAGATAGTGCAGTGATTATGAGGGCGCCATCAATGTCTAGTGTTGTGTTGTGTGCTGAATTATCATCTGTTGGTGTAGTTTCTGTGGCTGGTTTCTCCAGGTCTAGATCTAGATGTTATGTTGTCATTTGCTAGTGTAGCTCATCTGTTGTTTGTCTGTTTAAATTGCTGATTCCCCAAACTTGTATTATAAAATTGAACACACACAGCACACTCACTTTCACTCACATTCACATCACATTCAACGCACATTTTTTCTGCCTTGGCCGCAATCATCTGAACATTTTCTAATGTTTCTTCACTACCCCGTTTTTCAAAATTTCACAATTTTTTTTTACATTTGTAACAAAAAAATTTAAGTTGAAAACCATTGTCTCTTTGGACATAGACATTAAAAATCATCAGAATGTCAGATGTAAAGTCACCACATAAAAGTTTTTTCCTGTTTTCCGCCTTCTCCATCTTGGTCAAAACACGATTGCCACACAATCTACACAATTCGTTAAGTCTATGGCTCTCTGTAGAATGCTGCTCCATTTTTTAAAGTTTTTCAAAACAATGAAAATAATTATGATTTTTATAGGAACAGTTTTTTTTTCTCTTGGTTGAACAAGATAACTTTTAGCTTTTAGTTATCTTTAAATATATGCTGAATCGTCAGAATATTATTTTTTTTTGTATAATTGTACGTGGTAGGAATCTTTTCAGGCTACACACTGAATTAAACAAGCAAGAAAAAAAATCATTAAAAAAAAATAAGAGGGTCGGTTTAGCTATTTTCACACCCATGTAATCAAATCCTATTGACAACCTCGTAATTATATTGATGTGTTCAGAGTCTGATGCTCTAGTTAAAGGCCATCTGCAACCCTTTGACAGGGCATAACCATCACGATTTCTTTTTTTTTACCTTTAAAATATCGATTTTTGGGTTTTGGTCGTTTTTTGCTGATTGATATACCCTCTATCGACTAAAAAAAGGTGTGAAACAACCTAAAACTGTGTTATTAAGCGAAATTTGCGTTTGAATCAGGTAAGTTTTGTAAAAGTTCCCATAAAAAAGCTAAAAAATACCTTGACAACATGTTTCATATCGTGTTTGAAACACACCCTACAACAAACCTTTTGGTATCAATGGAATCGCCGTTTTCAGCTCAATCTAACGATAGTACCAATATTATCCTTTGGAACCACCATAATCGGCAATTTCGCCTTGAAAAAGGTCATACTGCTTCGTTTTCATTGGTCAAATTTGGATGTGACAGATGTGACAATTTGATTGGATATGATGTAGCAATGGCCTTGCTGCCTATCAACCTCGACCCATAATCCAGTTCAAGCAAGGCTAACTGAAGCTCGCCATTTTTTTCGTCTGTTTTGATCTAGATTTTCATCCAGATTCTAGTACTAGCCATCTATCAAAACGTGGGACTGGAGATAAAGATCAGACTTGTATTTTATGGTGTCTAGTAAACTCTAGGTAAAGATCTGGAGCTAGGTATACTCTTTTTTTTTGTTTTAGACCCAGATCTACCGCTAGATTTAGGCTGAGATCGAGATTGTTTTTCTTTTCTTTTTTATTTTTTTAAGAATAGGCTTCTAGGGCCAGCTCTAGGTCTAGATCTAGCGTGTATATCTAGACCTACATCTAGACTGCAATTTGTCTTGTCAAGAACCTTAGAATCTACATCTAGGCCTAGATCTAGGCTAAATAACATAATTCTAATGTAGATGTTGACTAGAAACTAGTGCCAGGTTATCCAGAATTCAGATGTAGACATTTTATACAAACCATGAGACAAGATTAACCATATATCTGAGTCCAAAACTAGAGATCTGATCAAACAAGTAAGTAAATGTAAATCTCATCCACCTAAAATCTCAGAGTGAATGTCCAGGGGGGAAAAAATTATATTTCAGCATTTTGTTACAGGTCACCAGGACTAAATAATATTGCAGAAATGCATATGCCCCATCTTGCCTGACAGGGGCTCTACAAAGATGTTTTATTTCTCTGCACAGATTTTCATATTACAAGATTGTAATTTGTGTCTTCTTTTTTTAAATCTCAGGACTATGCCTGCTGTAAAAGGCCACACCATTGATAGTAGCTTCAGTCAGCGGAGCAAGAAAAGAAGCAGGTCCAGCGCCCTTGAGAAGGCTAGACTTGCAAAAGCAGCTAAACATGCCCTGTCTTCGCCGCAGCCTTGGTCTACGCCACAGCCCAACCAGCCACAGACTGGGTCTTCGCCACAGCCGAACCAGTCGCAGCTCGAGTCTACGCCACAGTCAAACCAGCCGCAGCTCGAGTCTATGCCACAGCTGAACCAGCCGCAGCTCGTCTACACCACAACCCCACCAACAGCAGCCTGGGTCTACGCCACAGCCGAACCAGCTGCTGCCTGGATCGTCTGCATCAGCTCTCAAGCTGCATTATTTTTCTAAACAAAACACACTTCATCAAGCCTTCATCAAGCAATAGAAGTGAGTTGGACTTTTCCACCATTGTTCCGTTAGATTGTCTGAGCACCCTTTTTGATGATTTGCTTTGCCCGGAGTGTCTTCAGCCGTCTTTGGCACTGAAAAGGACCAGCACATGCTCATTTGTGGTAAAACTGAGTGTGATGTGTGAATCATGTCAGACACTAATTAGCACCACACACACACATCACACAAAAAACAGAAATCTGCTTTTGACATCAACACTCTAGCTGTGGCTACCTCGTTAGCCACAGGTAGTGGCAGAGCAGGCCTCGCCAAAGTTCTCAGAACTCATGAACATTCCTGTGATGCATCATAAAACATTCAACACACACAAAAACTATCCATAAACAGTCCCATTTCTACAAGCAAAAAGTTCTCGGTGATACTCATCGGGTAATTTGAGAAGCGTATCCACAACAGGCCAGAGAGGAAATTGACATTGACGTCTCGTATGACGGCAGCTGGCATACCAGAGGCCACAAATCTAAACTAGGGCCAGGTTGTGTAATTGAAAACAGAATTGGACTAGTTGTAGATTATGAAGTTTTGTCAAAGTACTGTCATGTTTGTGAAACTGTTGGTGCCAAAATTGAGGAGGATGATCAAAACAAATATGACAATTGGCTCATCACACATAAGCCAGACTGTGACAAAAACCATGACAGTTCTTCGGGCAGCATGGAACACATCTGTGCAGTAAAAATGGCTTTACATATAAGACTGTGATACGTGATGGTGATGCAAATACAATAAAGAAGATCAATGAAAGTAAACCATACCCTGATTTGGTGGTGGAAAAAAGAGAATGCATAAACCATGTTGCTAAACGTCTGGGGACAACACTTAGGAAAGTTATTGATGACAAAAGAAAAGTAAAAATAACCTTAGGGGAAAATGGGAAGGGGAAACTTACACAAACTAAAATTGATAAGCTCCAGAAGACAAGAGCCATTTTGCTCGAACTCATCTGTACCAGAGATGAAACGGGCTATCTGGATAACCTTCAAACACTGCTCTTCAACAAACAACAGTCTAGCTCATGAACACTGCCCAGATGGCTTAGAATCATGGTGCTTCTATAAAAAAAAAGCAGAAGCAGA
>JAWDGP010005806.1:0-16927 GCA_033675545.1 Elysia crispata
AGAAACAGTCGGAAAGTTAAATTTGAAAAAAAAAAAATTCAAAATTCGCTTTGATATTCGACTGTCCTTCAAATTGAAGTCCCAAGGAATCCCAACATAACCCTTGATGGAGTTCTTAGAATCCTCAAAGTTATTACGATTTATGAGTACCAGACCAGACCTGACGGAGGCAACAATGATTGATGTGACTATGAGGAAGAGCGCCGCTAAATTTAAATCGGATAGAGCGTGGCAGTGCACAACTCTGTCAAAAACCTGGACTATGAATTTGCTTTCGCCTTTATTTTCAGACTGATTATTCTACTGCTGTCCGAAAGTGTTTATCTGCAAAAATAAACAAAGGAAAACAAATTTCAAAAGAAAGGAACCCTGAAAAAACTACGCAGTTAAAATGTAGACTAAAAAAAACAACAACGTGTAAACTGCCAAATCATTCCACTTGAAGACAGAGCAGCAACGTTGCATTGAAACTAAGACTTGAAGTCATGCGAGAACTGACAACACTGGGCCGACCAGCTCCACCTAAACCGCTTAGGACTCGCGGAATGAAAAGCTAGTGAAACTGACTTTTTGAAAAAAAAATAATGACTTAATGCCTTCTCCTCCCTTTCTGTTTCTCTCTCACCGATCCCCTTTTCCCCACCCCTCTTTTTTCCCCACTCAGTCGCGCACCTATCCAACTACTACACCATTTTAAACTTGTGGAAACACTTTTTAACTCATGATTAAAGTAAAATTTCTTTTGGGCGCATCTTTGTAGGTTCACTATTGTATCAGCACACATAACATGCAGGTTTAAAACGTGCTGTTAGCATGCGCATAAGAAAAAAATAAAATAAAAATATATAGAGCAATGCCAATACAATGGTGTAACTTATAACAGATGCGCCTTATTGGTCAAGGATCAACAATTTTTTTAGTTTTCTGTGCCTTAAAAGGCATCGATGTGTCGAAAAAATAGCTAGGTCTCTTAAGTCTATCGTTATTTAAAATAATTATTAGCAAAAAAATTATCAAATATTAGCTTTGAACTAAAAGTTTTAGGTGAAGGCTCACCGCCCTCCATCTCCTTCTCTCTTTCTCTAACCTACCCATCCCCATCCCTATCCCGTACACATACATACAAAACAAAAAACACTAGGCATTAATGGGTAAATAGTATCCTACGCAGCAACCTTTTTCAAACACTATTTTATGGAGTAGAACTTCTTAACTTGCACTAATAATGTCCTGAAGAGACAAGTTACCACTGAAATTTGAATAATTCGCCTCGAAAAATTCCAAGACAAAAAAAATATTCTATCCATTGTAAATTTAGCACAAAAAAAGAAACACTAAGGAACCGTTCCCTTATTATTTTGGCATAAGGTCGGTCACCAAATACTGATACACAGCTGGTAGAAAAAAACCGATATGAAGAAACCTTGTTTGATAAAATACAAAAAGTAAATGGCATCAGGCGATTCAGACTTCACTTGCCAAAGCACACGTTCAATCTAAGTGCACATAATTGACTTTAAAAACTTTGTGTGGTGCTCCAAATAAAAGATCCAGTCTATAAATCTTTAACGCACTCTTATTTTCAGGTACTCCAAGGAAAATATATATTGTTATCTCTCCCTCGATAACGAATTGTGTACATCATCCAAGGAAAAGCAACAACCGATAAGTATTTGTGAAACATATAAAAATAATATTTCCCCTTCAGAGCAAATCTTAGTCAATAAAGACATTTCATATAAGCTATCTTTATGCACTGCATCCTTTGAATACAAAACGGATTATGAATGAGCAAAATACTTTTTCTTTGACCCTCACAAACTTCTCGAAACTTTTCATATATACGCTGTGTACAAAATGCAAACGAGAAATGACACTTTGCATTCGGATAATAGCGGAAAACTACGGTGACAGAGGAAGAGTAGCATTGAGGATATAAGAGAAAGACAGGCAGACATATATTGACTTACACTGAAAAACACAGACTAGAAAAGATAACGGCAGACAGAGAGTGAAACAGAGAAAAGATGATCTGAGTGACAATCTAGAAGAGCGTGAGGAAATAAACTTTGCATAATGATAACTGACGGATCCGATATAAATAGCGGAAAATCAAAGAGCAGCCTGGAGATTAATAACAGGCAGTACCTACGCTGTCCAAGACATTTCTTTTCAGGTAAAAACGATAGCTTGTAATTTTGCTTTATTACCAATGCTTGAAGTCTAATAAAAGAAATTAAAAAAAAAGAAAAGTGGTTCCTTTCGATGTAACAGCATAAAAAGTTCATAAAAAAATTGAACAAGATGATCTCGGGCGACTCTGCATATCAAACTGCAGCCCTCGGTGGGCATGGAGAAACTGAAATGGAGAGGCCAAAAACGTACCCAACGACGATGTTAAGGTCAAGTAGAGAAAATTGTACCTTTTGGCATGGCATCGGACGTTAGATCCCTAATATATGGGAACTCAATTAAGAAGGTTCATTTCCTAAGTCATTGTAATAACGAAGAGGAAAATCCATGTCACAGCTTTCCTGATTCTTTAAGCACATTTTTAGTCTAAACCTATTCAAAATTCATCCAGTCGAACGAACAGTAACCCTGATAGAAGTAGGAATCTTAGCTTCTAGTAATCATAAAGACAGAAATTGTGGTGTGTGATGCGCAGATAATAAATTTCTGAGAGGGGATGGTTACTATATTCCATTTTAACGACTTTCATCCATGAAAATCTTTTATAGGCATAAAAGGTAGAAAACAGTATGTTGTACAAAGAAGCATGATAAAAATGAAAGGATGTTTCAAAAGTTATGTAATTCCTTTGGAAAAATATCAGCTTTGCCCTCTGACACACAGTGACGAATCTCCCACAGACAGTTTGTATACAGCACAATAGAATACCATACTGAGTGAGATTTTCTCTTCCATGTTTGAACATCTAACCTTTTCAGGTGTGGAAGCATAGGTGATGTCTACCGACATCAGTTATAACTATTCTGCTCGTGATTTTTTTCCCACAGTGGTATATCTTAATCTAGGTAAATGTCCATCAATATAGATGCTACAATGCAACCTTCCTTTCTCCTTTGAATCTATTGCCGACCGTTACTGCAAAAGCATTCAGAAAATTTTTTAACAAAAAATTGACTCGAAGCCTTTCTCAAAAAGTCGCGAAGAATATAAAAAAAATATTCCGATTTAGCATCTAAATGTGCCTCGAGGAAGATTAACGGGTGAATTTGAAATCCTGAAAAATATCTGATTGTTTTAGTCATCCCCACAGCTAAATAATATCCGAATAAAGAGATGAAACTCTGTTGCTTGTCTAGATCTCATAACTTAAAATTCCTGCTGGTTCTTTGTATATGAAAGTAAAAAGAAAAGCTAAGCTAAACAATTATATAGGTTAACGTGAGTTTTATATTAAGCAACACTTTTGTCCTTTTCCTTCCCTACCCCTCTCACCCAGTCCTATACACTTTCTCATGGAAGATAAAAATGGTAACTAATCAATGAGGCAACATTAGCTTAATCGCCATCAAAACTATCATACACCGAAATACTTATTTTGACTATTCCTAGTCGGTGAATAAAACCTTAGGTTTTTCAACCCAACGAAGCTGGACATATATGTCATCTCGAGGGATTGCAAAACTGAACAGATAAGGCACCCTTGTTGGCCGCGACCTGAGCCTCCGTCGAGCAGTATGAAACAAAACGGATGAGAGCTGAACAGACTTATCAATTTAGGTATGTTAAGTTTTCTTTTAGTATTGATGTAAAACCACTGCCAAAGTATGATCATAAATACAAATCTTCATCGCAGCACTTTCTTTATACTTGAGTTCCACCCATTAAATTACCGCTAACCGAGCTACAAGGTAAATGCGTTCTTCGATAAGTGTTTCATTGCTTAAATGTCCCGAGGAATTTAACGCGGAGACGGCGGCTTTCCGTCAAGCAATGGGGCTGATTAGGTGAGATCAAACGCTCAACATCAGATGACTCAGTGAAGAACTGTAGTGATTAGCCTCCGTCTGTCATTTACAGCGCTGAACAAACTTTCTATTGAGATGGTTAATTTGATCAATTTGGGGTCAGTGCAGAGAGAATTAGGTTTGGCCGCTGAGAAAGCAAAAATAGCCCCCGTTGGGCAATGCAGAGCTGAACAGATAAGCCTTCTCTTAGATGGCAAAATTGAGCCCCCATTGGGCAGTGCATAGCTTAACAAATAAGCCTTCGTCGGGCAAATCAGAGTCAAACAGATCTCTTCATCATTTAGAAATTCCATCAACAGAGGTTATGATTGTAAAGCAAATCTGCTACCGGCTGAGCTATTTGACGCCTTTAATGCGGTAAATGTCTCGTAACGTTAGTTTTATGTGTGATTTATTTGTATTCATGTGGTGAGGAAAGCACATCAGAGAGAAACAGTTAAGTATAATTTGTTCCAATCATTGTTTAGAAACACCCAGAAAGTTAAGTTTGAAAAAAAAAAAATTAAAATTCGCTTTGATATTCCACTGTCCCACAAACTGAAGTCCCGAGGAATCCCACCTTCACCCTTGATGGGGTTCTTAGAATCCTCAAAGTTTTTACGATTTATAAATACCAGACCAGACCTGACGGAGATAATGATTGATATAATTGTGAGGAAGAGCGCTGCTAAACTGATATCCGATAGAGCGTGGTAGCTCACAACTCAGTCAAAAACCTAGATTATGAATTTTCTCTGGCCTTTATTTTCAGAGAATTATTCTGCTGCCGCCCCCCCCCAGAAAAAAAAAAAAATTAAAGGAAAGGAACCCTAGAAAAACTACGCAATTAAGCACAAAATAACGTATAAATTGACAAATCATTCTACTTGAGGACAGAGCTGCAACGTCGTGTTAAACCTAAGACTTGAAATAGTGTGACAACTGACGAAACTGGACCGATGAGCTCCACCCAAGCCTCTTAGGACACTCAGGATGAAAAATCAGTGAAACTGTCTTTTTGAAAAAAAACTAATAGTGACTTAATGCCTTCTCCCCCTTCATTTAAGTTTCTCTCTCGCCGCAACACCCCCCACCCCACCTCTTTTCCCCACAGATTCACGCACCTAGCCTTCAACTACTACACAATTTTTCAAGAATTGAAAACGTGTTTTAATGTTAACTCAAGATTTAAGTACCAGTAAACAAATTCTTATGGGCGCATCTTTCCAGGTTCACTATTGTATCAGCACACGTATCGTACAGGTTAGAAACGTGCAGGTGAGTAACGTGCTGTTAGCATGCGCAAAAAAAAAAAATGAAATAAAAAAAAAATAAAGAGCAATGCCAATACAATGGTGTAACTTACAACAGATGCGCCTTATTGGTCAAGGATCAATATTCTTTTTTTTAGTTTTCTGTGCCTTAAAAGGTATGAGGGTATCCTAAAAATAGCTAGATCTATGAAGTCGATAATAGTTCCAAATAATTGTTAGCAAAAAGATATCAAAATTTAGCCTTTGACTAAAAAATTTTAGGTGAAGGCTCCACTGCCCCCCCCCCCCCCTTTTTTCCCCCCTTCTCCTGTTCTCTCTTTCTCCCACTTCCTGTTCTCTCTTTCTCCCACTCCCCCCCCCTTCCCCTTTTTCCCGCACAGATACACACACACAAAAAAACCACTAAGCATTAATGACTAAATAGTATCCTACTCAGCGTCCTTTTTCAAACACTATTATATGGACAAACTTAACGCGCACAAATAGTGTCCTCAAGAGACAAGTGGCCACTGAAATTTGAATAATTGAGCTAAAAAATTTTTAAGACAAAAAAATAATCTATCCGTTGTTAATTAGGCTAAAAAAAGACACACTAAGGAATTACCCAAGACATGTTGGCATAAGGTCGGTCGCCAAATACTGATACACAACTGGCAGAAAAAAACCGATATAAATAAATCTTGTTTGATAGATTACAAAAACTAAAAAGCATCCGACAATTCAGACTTCACTTGCCAAAGCACACATTCAAGGTGAATGAATATAATTGACTTTAAAATTTAAAAAAAAACAAAAAACTGTCGTGCCATGCCTCAAATTAAAGGTTCAGTCTATAAATCTTTAACGCAGGTTCTCCATGGAAAATATATATTGTTATCTCACCATTGATAACAAACTATACATCCTCGAGGAAAAAACAACCGATTAGTGTTTGTGAAATATGAAAAAAAAGTATCGGGGTCAAAGCAAATCTTACCGCTTAAAGACATTATATATTGGCCTATCTTAATGCACTACATCAGTTAAAAGAACACAAAACTACCACTGAGATGATAGTAAAAACTGATCATGAATGAGCAATATTCTCAGTATGCATAATACTTTTTCTTTGTACCAAACAACCTTCTCGAAACTTTTCATATATACGCTGTTTAAAAAATGCAAACGAGAAATGACACTTTGCATTCGGATAATAGCGCAAAACTACGGTGACAAAGGAAATGGAAGAGTAGAATAGAGGGTATAAGAAACAGGCGGACAGAAAGGTATATTGGCTTACACACGGACAAACTCAGACTAGAAAAGATAACGGCAGACAGAGAGTGAAACAGAGAAAAGATGATCTGTGTGACAATCTAGAAGAGTTTGAGGAAATAAACTTTGCATAAAAATAACTGACGGATTCGATATAAATAGCGGAAAATCAAAGAGCAGCCTGGAGATTAATAACAGGTAGTACCTACACTGTCCGAGACATTTCTTTTCAGGTAAAAACGATAACTCGTAAGTTTGTTTTATTACCGATGCTTGAAGTCCAATAAAATAAATTAAAAAAAGAATAAACAAGTCATTCCTTTCGATGTAACAGCACGATTACAAGTCCACAAAAAAAATTGAACAAGATGATCTCGGGCGTAATCTGCATATCAAACTGCAGCCCTTGGTGGGCATGGAGGATCTGAAATGGCGAGACCTAAAACTTACCGAACGACGATGTGAGGGTCAAGTAGAGAAAATTGTACCTGTTGATGTCACATTGGACGTTATAACCCTAATACAGGAGCTCAATTAAGAAGGTTCTTCATTTCCTAAGTCATTGTAATAACGAAGAGGAAAATCCGTGTCACAGCTTTCCTGATTCTTTAAGCATATGTTTGGTCTACAACTATTCAAAATTCAGCCAGTCGAACGAACAATAATCCTGATAAAAGTACAAATCTTAGCTTCCAGTAACCATAAAGACAGAAACTGTGCGATGCGCAGATAATAAATTTCTAACAGGGGATAGTCACTATATTCCATTTTAAAGACTTTCATCCATGAAAATATTTATAGGCATAACATGTAGAGAAAAGTATATTGTACAGAGAAGCATGATAAGAGTGAAAGGATGTTTCAGAAGTTGTGTAATTCCTCTAGAAAAATATTAGCTTAGCCCTCTACTGACACATAGCGACGAATCTCCCACGGACAGTTTGTATGCAGCGCAATAGAACACCATCCTGAGTGAGATTTTCTCTTCCATGTTTGAACATTTAACCTCTTCAGGTGTGGAAGTATAGGCGATGCCATCGACAATTTTAACTATGTAAAAATCCTCGTAATTTTGTTTCCCACAGTGGTATATCTTAATCTAGGTAAATGTCCATCAATAGAGATGCTACAATGCATCCGTCCTTTCTCCTTTGAACCTATTGCCGACCGTTACTGCAAAAGCATTCTTTTTCTTTTTTTCAACGAAAAATTGTCTCGAACCCATTGCGTTCTTTCTCAAGGAGTCGCGAAGAATGTAAAAAAAATTATTCTGGTTTAGCTTAATGTGCTTTGAGGCGGATGAACGAGTGAATTTGAAATATTGAAAAAAAATTTTTTTTTACATTATCCCGACAGGCTGAATACCGTTTAAATAAAAGGACGAAACTCGGTTGCCTATCTAGATATCTTAGATTCCTGCAAGTTCTTTGTATATGCAAGTAAAAAGAAAAGCTACAAGAAACAGTTATAAAGGTATACAGGAGTTTTATGTTAAATATTTTGTCCACTTCCTTCCCCACCTCTCCCACCCTGTCCTATATGCCCTTTCCCAGAGAAGATAAAATAATTGTTAAGTAACGAATGGGGAAAATTAGCTTATTCACCATCAAAGCTATCATATACCTGAGTATTCATTCTAACTATTCCTAGTCGGTTAATAAAACAGGTTTTTCAAATCCAAAACTAACTCGAGAGAGAGCAAAGCTTTTAGAGATTCTCTATCGATTCCAAGCTTTTGGTTTTATGTTTACCAAGATAAATCAAAGTTTCCTGGGGATTTCAAAAGAGATCAAGCAATTGCGAGCTCACAAAAAAATTATAGGTAACCCTTCTTTAGGCATAGCTAAACAGATTAGTCTCCGTGGGACAAGGACTCTGGAATGGCAACATTGACCTTCCGTCACGAGTACAGATTTGAACCGATTAGCCTCCCCTATAGCGCAAAATTGAGCCCCCGTAGAGCAGTTAAGAGCTCAATTGATTTGCTTAACTTTTGAGATAACGAACTTGATATATAGTAAGAACTAACCCTCATCAGGCAATACAAAGCTGAAAAGATTAGCCATCCCCTTGTAGGATAAATTGAGCTGCCATCAGGCAGTACAGAGCTGAATAGATTAACCTCCGTCAAACCTGACAAAATTGTCCCCCGCCGGGCATTGCAAGAGGTAAACAAATTTATGTTTGTCTTGGATTGCAAATGAGAGACTGCGTAGGCCAGTACAAAGCCAAACAGATAAGCCATCGTCGGGAATTGCAATATTGAACAGACAAACCTGCCTTGGGGACGGCAAACTTGAGCCTCCGTCAAACAGTATGAAGTAAAACAGATAAGCCTCCGTTTGGCAAATTAGAGCTAAACAGACTTATCTATTTATGATTTATCATTTAAAAATTTCATCAATATAAACTACAAGGAATTAACGTCTGAACAAGTCCACTTGGAAAGATCCATCCTAATTGGGACGTCAATCTATTTTTGGCAAATATTGTGAGGGGTCATTCAGTGAAAACTTGACAACTTCTGCTCGGCAGAACCTGAGGAAGAAAATAATTACAAATCTCTTTAAACATTAATCGATTTATTGTTTAATTGACTAATGGCCTCAGAACAGATGTTTTGTCATGTAAAATTTCTACAATTTCGATTAGTTTTGGCTTTTTCGAGCGTTGCATCAACATTAAGTCATTTTTCCATAATTAAATGGAAACCTCGGAGGTTGTACAATTATCAGGAGACTGTCGGGTTCGAACCCAACAGGTCAATCGATACAGAATTTAGAGCAAGTATGTGAGTTACTGCCTGCACCAAACAGTGTTCACCACCAATCCTATTCTCGACGGATACATCAATTTGCAAGATGCGATAAATTGTCTTTGGGTTCAGGAGCTTAGAAAGTTCCTCTGGGTCCATTTGGGACTTATAAATCATACCAGTTCTGAATGAATTAGAGGAAATGATCTGATATTCCACATTTAAATTATTTTATGAATATAATACCATGTTTCATGATTAAAACAAACGTTTAATTTCAAATACAAATAGTTGTGCATATGACACACTATCAATTGTTATATAAAAAAATATTGATTAGAAAACCTATATCAGATTCTACTTGTTTGCTTAATTCAAATGATTATGGAAGCCTCTTTACCTGGAAAAGCAAAGATATTCTAAGGTTTTTATGTTTTTGGGAAAACATAAATAGAGGAAATGAATAAGAAGAGAAGGCGTTTATCCCTTGCTAATTCTTCCAAGCCGCGAAATTCAATACTTTTTAGACCGATAGTTGCTACCTTATTTAAGTGTGGGTCTTTCCAAAGGTTTATCTATAATTATGCCTGGCAGAGATAAAAAATAAGCAGAAGCTGAGGCTCGTACTGGGTTATACGCTATTTCTATCTGGCGATTTAACGCGCTCAATTCAAATTTATTCTTTCAAAGCTTTACTAGTGCAGTGTGAAGTTGACCCTTGAGAGTTTGGGCTCGAACTAGAGACCTAGATCCCTGCAGTTGTCGGGGCAAGAGTTTGAGTTGTATGCTTACTCGCAATTCATAGGCATAACGGGTGGAACTTAGCTTGATCATACAAACATTGATTCTGCGAAGCAGTCATAGAGACACATATAAAGCTTAAAGAAAAGGAAAAAGAAAGATAGAGTGAGAGAGAGAGTGGAGCAAAAGAGAGAGTTGGAGAAGACAAAGAGGAAAGATTAGGTTGTTTTGGGGAGGAAAGAAAGGGGGAGAGGAGAGTTGTAAGGTGAGGCAGAATACATTGACAAAGATAGATGACGGGAAGAGGAAATTGTTAAACAGAAAGAAAGGAAGATACAAAGAGAGCCGGAGGTAAAAAAGGAACAAATAGACTTACTCTTGTCACAGCATTAATCAAGAATCATGCCCTGGCCGCTCTCTCGCTTTATATCTTTAGTCTTGGCCATATCTCTCTGATATAGCCTCTGCTAGAATACTTGGATGGTCCAGATTACAAGTTTAGTGTTGTCTAGACATGCCCCAGATAACTCCTGGTGAGGAAAATAAAACAGAGTTTCAAATCTAAAGAGAAGGCGAAAAAAATGAAGGCAACATCCACTGAAGGGTACAAACATTTTTTTTTCCATTTTTTTTTAAAGTTCAAATATTTGAAAGACCCGAAAACGCCTTTCTGATATTGGGTAAAAAATTAAAACTGTTTCATTTAACTATTAAAACTTAACATAGATGCTTTTTCATCTCTTCATTTGCCCTGTTTTTGATCGATTCTAAATACTTTACAAAACACGGTCTGCAACAGAAATAGGAAGAAAGTCATTATTACCGCGAAATTTCCTTCTATAGCCTACAAACTAATTTTTTTCCCACACTTTTTCTTGTTATAATAACTTGTCTAGCTTACCAATCCCTAGTTTACTCAACTCTCTCCTCACAGGCCTCCTTGTGGATTGTTCGAGGAGTTAAACCATACTCTGTGAACCATTGCTGGTCCAAGATTATTAACCTCTCTTCTCCGATGTCAATATCTCGATCAAGCTGGTAGGATGGAGAGGGGGTCAGGAAATATAGCAAATTATACTGATCAGAATGCAAAGAATGAAATCACCGTTAAAAATTTGCGCTGAGTGTGGATAGCATATTTTTTTTTTCAACTGCGGTACGCTAGAAAGATATCGATCAAGAGCAAGCTTGGAAGATTTTTCAACTATTTCAAGGTATCTTATAAGGCTATCGATATGTCAAAGAACATCCTGAAAAAAATGTAATTATACAGAGCTTTAAGAGAATTATTAAAACAAAGTTCAAAGAAATATTCAAAACTGCCATAAACTTAATCATCAAGATGAAGGGAATCTTTCTCCGATAAACATGTCGCGCCTGCAAGCAACTCTGTCCACAACTCGAACTTCACACATCTCGCGTATCTTTTATAGCTCACTGAGAGACAGCAGGGGTTTTGCAAACTTTGGATCGGCGACATCCAAGATCTGGTAAAGGGACGTTAAAACACTTTAAAAGAAGGACGTTAAAAGAGAGAGAGAGAAAGAGAGAGAGAGAGAGAGAGAGAGAGAGAGAGAGAGAGAGAGAGAGAGAGAGAGAGAGAGAGAGAGAGAGAGAGAGAGAGAGAGAGAGAGAGAGAGAGAGACAGACAGACAGACAGACAGACAGACAGACAGACAGAGAGAGACAGAGAGAGAGAAGGAAGATTGAGAGAGATAAGTGTGGAGTATTATGAAAAGACAGAGCGGAAGCAACAAACTATTCATAGGGAAAAAGTAATGTTCAAACTAAAGAAGAATAACATGTTTGCTTGTTTCATGAAGCTGGTTTACAACACGTTCTTTGGCCTTTTACTATGTCAAAATTAAGCCCCCGTCGGGCATGGTGGGAAATGAAAAGTTGAGGCTTTAAACTTATCTACCGACTGTGTACGACTACAACCTACGAAGATGATCCTGTAGATATCAGGGTGAATGCTCTGTGCCCTTAGCCTATATATTCTAGTAGAATGTTCACGAGGGGTATTCTATAAGCGATATTTGCACATAATGGTGTTACTTTATCAGGGAAGGAGCTTACCTTGATAAAGTTTCAGTCTTCTTAATGATCAGACTTAGTCCAAACTTAACTTATAATCTCTGATCTTATTTAAAAAAAAGGTTGCGATATTAAGCCAAGATTAAACAATATAAGGTTTAAACTTGTAGGCTTTTAAACACAAATTCCCTAACCTATTTTAACATCATATTACACTAGAACAAAGGCATAATCCTTCGCGTTGTTTGTGGATTCTTCAGCTGACTGAGGCGCGGGGTCGACCAGTCACTCCAAGCACAACTCTCGGTCCACTGGGAGGAAGTTGAAACCTGGTGAGAGATTTTTTACTTGATCTTTACTTGATGAAATGGAAGATTTTTATCTGGAATGTCAGTTTATGATACATGTGTGTGGTCTAAACCCCTCGCATTATTTTACGTTGAAAAACTTCCATCGCCTTTCTGGTAAGTGCACAATTGTTAAATGGTTATTTTTCAATTTACAAAGCCGTATTAAAGTTGTTTTTTTAAATCTAGTGATCGACCCTCGCTCAGACTACCATAATTAAATTAGCATTCAGTACCTGTAAATTGACTAACTGCTTTTATCCGCCTACGCCTCCTAGAGTGATGACCTTGCGGTTCGAGATTTAGGGCAGGAACCTTATCAAGTCTTAAAACATCGCGCGCACAGCAAAAAACGGGATGACGGAACATTTTTGCTGATTTAGGTAGCCTATCTTTATTTTTCTGAAATGAGGCAGCGAGAATTGGCTATAAATTAGATAAATGAATTCAGATTTGTTGCTATTTTTTTTTTCATTTCCTCAAGATTTCTAGCTCTGCCTAATCTAAGTTACCCACAAATGAGACCTTATACGTATATATAATCAACTTATAGGATCACCAGTTTGAATCCATATTTTCTTGATATCGCTCGCTCAATGAATAATTTAAATCAGTTTATGTAATAATACTTAAAAGAACATTTTAAGTATGGACTTATCTTAGATTTGATACAACAAGTGCAAGTTCAAGAGAGCCATCAGAGGAAAACTGAAAAGAAGTGATAGAGATCATCGAGTAGGACAGAGTAAGAAAATTAATGGCTGGAGGCCATAACATAAGTCTGAGAAAAACGGGGGATAACTATTGAAAGCAATCGGATTAAAAAAAAAAGAGGAAATAAGAAAGAAAAAAGTGATAGGTTACAATTTGACACTGATTTGAGAAAAACAGAAGTAAACTAAAGAAAGGCATCGGACAGAAGAAAAAAGAGTATAAAAATTGGAGGTTGCTATTCCTAGCAAAAAGGTGGAAGAGCAGTGGAGGCAGACATATAGAGAATAACGGAAGGGAAGGAATAGAGATCATCGTACACAGAAAAAGGAAGAAAAGGGCTGGTCGTCACAAAGAAAAGGAAATTGAACTGTTACAAGCCATCGGATAGAAGAAAAAAAGAAAAACTGGAAGCAATTGGTTTGAGAACAAAAGAAAACTATTGGAAATCAGCGGGTGGGGGCAACGGAAGATAAGGGATAAGAATCACAGGATAGGAGAAAGATAAAATTAAAAAAAAAAAAACAAGGCAGCTTATTTGGGAATAAAAATTCATAACTAATGGAAGTCATACGACATAGGAAAAAAGGTGGAGGAAATTGGAGGCCACACATGGGAGGAAAATAGAACTAATCAAAGCCAATAGAAAGATGAAAGACAGAGGAAGAAATACAGACCATCAGATAGGAAAAAAAAAGTAAAGGGTTGGATGCCATCGACGTGAGGACAGCAAAGAGAAAAAAAGAGTTTTCCCTGTGACTTACAGCTATTCTCTTCACCTTTCCTCATACCAAAGCTGGACCCATAGAGTAGTTTCAAGTTTCTGATCCTGCACCCACTTGAGGCTCATGCCTTTCAGGGCCGCAACTTGTGCGTTCAGCTGCAAACTCAGAGGCAATGACTAAGTGCAATGTCACTGCAACCTCCGCCTGTTTGCGGAGCCAGAGGCAATGGCTAAGTGCAATGCCATTGCAACCTCTGCTTTTTTCACAATCCCAGTGGCAATGAACAAATGCAATGTCATTGCAACCTGGGATGATTCAGAAACTCAGAGGCATTGACTAAGTGCTATGCCAATGCAACCTCTGCCTATTCACAAACCTAGAGGCAATGACTTAGTGCAATGTCATTGTAACCTCTACAGTCACAGAGACTGTACGCTCCAGACACCAGACAGGTCAGGTCGGGACGAGAACGTCGCACCTCCGTTCTGTCAGTGTGACCCTCTGCCGCCCTGACCATCTGATGCGTCTGGTATCAAGAAAGATGAAGAGAAGAGCTGAAAGTCACAAGGAAATTTTTTTCCTTCTGCTCTCCTCACGTCGATGGCATCCAACCCTTTATGGATTTTTCCTCTTATCCGATGGTCTACGTTTCTTCCTTTGTTTTTCATCTATCTAACGGCTTTGATTAGTTCTCTCTATTTTCCTGGAATGTGTGACCTCCAATTTCCTCTACCTTTTTTTCCTCTATTGTATGACTTCCATTAGTTATGATTTGTTATAAACAAATAACCAGCCTCATTTTTTTTCTATTTTATCTTTCTCCTATCCTATGATTCCGACATCCCGACATCCCGACATCACAGGGATATGCAAGAAAAGAATGACTAGAAAGGAGGAAAGATGGGGAGAAGGGCTGATTTTCTCTCTCTAGACAGAGACAGGAAAAAAAAGACTGGATAGGAGGTAAGATGAGAAGGGCTGATTTTTCTCTCTTTAGACAGAGACAGGAAAAAAAAGACTGGATAGGAGGTAAGATGAGAAGGGCTGATTTTCTCTCTCTAGACAGAGACAAGAAAAAAAAAAGACTGGATAGGAGGTAAGATGAGAAGGGCTGATTTTCTCTCTTTAGACAGAGACAGGAAAAAAAACACTGGATAGGAGGTAAGATGAGAAGGGCTGATTTTCTCTCTCTAGACAGAGACAGGAAAAAAAAGACTGGATAGGAGGTAAGATGAGAAGGGCTGAAAGTTATAGGAGAGAGAGAGACAGAAAATGAAAAACTGGACAGGAGGAAAAAATGAGGAGAAGGGCTTAAAGTCGCCAAGGAGATACAGGCAATAAAAAACTGGGTAGGAGGAGATATGGGGCAGCTGAAACCAACAAAAGGAATCGAACTGGAAAAGAACACAAAGCAAAATGATAGAAATGCTGCTATGGTGCTCAAGAAGAAAATTGGGGACGAGCAAAAATTGAAACGAAAGAAGAAAGGTTGAAAACTAACAAGTAGGAAAACGCAAGAGAGAGTTTTCAGCCAGTAGAATCGAACTAGAGAAAGAGGAATTGTAGAGGTGATGGTTAGAAACATTGAGGAAGAGTCGATCTGAACGTTAATGAAAAAAAAATCGTGCCGGAAGTCAAAAGAAAGAAAGCGGAAAAGAGAACGCAGTGCATGCTGGGACTGTTTTAACATCTTGAACATCGCAATGCCTTGGAGTGTTGGTGATGGTTTATGCTGGGAGATTGGCATGGTTGGTCGAGGCCGAGCTCATTAAAAAAGATAGGTGCCATCATTTGGAGGAGATTCAATATTCCACAGCCTTCTACAAAAAAACGATTTATTGATTAATTTTTCACCAAGTTAAGTGCACCAAGCATAACATTTTGTTGATTTTACCTATATCCTCTATCTTTTTTCTAGATTGCGGTTGAAAATAATTTTCCATACCAAAGGAAACCCAAAATCCTCGAACCAGGATCCTATTTGTGTTTGCAAAGGTTGCTGTAAATCTACACGGTATTGTAAAAGGTAATCTTTAAAGAATCGCCAAATAAATTTGAGTATAAGAAAATAAAAGCATGCTTGCGTGGTTAAGTTAGAGGCAGTTTTTAAGTAAACACTGAAACGTGAATAGCATCACCAAAAAAGAAGAAAAAAAAACAACAGATTCTAAAAAACTTTGATAAAGATAACGGTAAAGAGAAAGGCCGACAGTGGGCGGTGGCTGGTGACTCAAACACGTCAAAAATCGGGAAAACTATAGCGTTAAACTAACCTTAGTCGAAAATAAATCTGTAAGACATCGGTATATGATCTACCATGCGCAAGATGAGAAGCAAAGAAATTCAAATAAACAGGTTCCTAAAACAAACAAAAAAAGATGACACACATGTTTCAGTTCAAAAGAATGATAGACGAAACAGTGCTCAAACGAGATTGGAGTAATCGATCGCTAACACTGCTACAGGAGAGATTAACTTGAATGATGACAAGCGATGGTAGCTCGTTGAAAATAAAATAAAACCATTACAAATTAAAACTAAATTCAACACTGCTTTTTTTTTTTAAACATTTAATGAGAAATATAGAACCAAACTTAGCTTCCTTCAGCCAGCTGCACGCTCAACATGCTGGACAGTCTCTTTGGTCCATCCAGGAAAACATTCTCAGGTCCGTCCATTTCATTCAAAGCACACGATATGCCACAGCTCTCCTTTCGTGCTAGCATAGGATCTGAGAAAGAAATATCATGAAAGCTGCAGAATTGCAACAACAAATTAAGCTTGTAAGTTATAAATAGCTAATATTTCTAAAGTCCTCTATCAGGCTATTATAAAAGTACCGTAGTCAAACGGTAATCTCAGTAGATATAAGCATTTACTGAAATATTACAAGGGTGAGCCCCAGTCAAGTTTTCAAAAGAAACAAGATGTAAATTAAACTTTGAAGGTGATTGAGTCTGAAGTAATTGTAGCTATTACAGCAGCGGAACGAGAAGACGGAGCAGTGGTTGCAGAAACAATAGGACCAACATTAGTAGCAATAATGGCAATTAAGGTATTTTTAGTAGTAATATTAGTAGTAGAAGTAATTGTGGTAGTTGGAGAA
>JAWDGP010005807.1:0-11622 GCA_033675545.1 Elysia crispata
CCCAAACATTGACTTTTTACTAGAAATCTAGATGTTTCTTATTCTAATCTGTAAAGGTTCATGAAAACTTGGATTTTCTTATATTCATACCCATTATCAGGTAGTCTAAACCTTTAAAATAGATTATACGAACTATAAATCCAACTAACCAACATCAATTTATATCACCTTACATTGCTTTTGCAATACGAAACATAGGCCTAAATGTGGCACATCAAAATAAAATATCTATCTTTAGATTTAAATAGAATATATATATTAAATTTTGTGTTAAAATTGAGATCTTCTCTAAAATACACTAAAATAAAAAAAAAAAGTCTAAATATTTTACGATAAATAAGATAGAATAATAGTGTCATTGCTTGGGCCCAAGTTATTACCACAGAGAAATCAAGATAAGATCTATATTCTGCATTTTTTAGATCTAGATTTTATATGCAAATCTAAATTATCATGTGATAGAGATTGCAGCACTGCAAAGTTTAACCTGGATTGGTAAGCATCCTGTACGTGTAACTATTGGATGCATACAACTGTAAGTCTTATCCATAATAAAGCTAGGACAGGTCTAGATCTAGGCCTAGATCTTGAAATCTGGCTAGATCTAATTAGTTTCTAATTTATTTGCAAGTTCCAAGGAGTAAATTATACTTCCTTGAAATGAAAAGCATGTACTTTTCACTCTACCTCAGGCCATTAAAAAGCTGCTTCGATTTTTCAAGATGATGACAAAATTCATTGACAATTTTCTTTTCGTTTTCATCCAAGTTCTGGCCTTCTACTGCTTCGGTCGCCATGATTGTTTTAGTAACTGGCTCTCAACAGTCAAATAGTCTCAAATAAAATGGTTTTAAGATATAGCTATCTGAAAGTGATACAAAATCACATTATTATTTCAAGATCACCAATATTATTTTTTCATGTAAATACGTTACAAAATAAATCGATTTCAGTTCATCATGGGGATATTTCGGAGAAAGTATTGTAAGATGTTGGTTTTGAGACTTCTGTATACATAAAGATTTTAGTAACGGCATTTTAAACATCTTGTCGGCAAATAGGTCTGTAATCTTTCTTTGAATTCTTTGATAAAGTGGAATTCCTTATTTAATAATTATTGATTTGTTGGTATGTTGCTATTATTTTTTTGTTGCTCTCTCTCGCAAAGAAAATTAATAACTTCCAGAATGGCATAACAGTTTCACTGCTGTCTTTATTTTTCTTTCTCTCACTGATTCCCCCGCCCCTTTTCTCTCTCTCTCTCTCTCTCTCTCTCTCTCTCTCTCTCTCTCTCTCTCTCTCTCTCTCTCTCTCTCTCTCTCTCTCTCTCTCTCTCTCTCTCTCTCTCTCTCTCTCTCTCTCTCTCTCTCTCTCTCTCTCTCTCTCTCTCTTTCTCTCTCTCTCTCTCTCTCTCTCTCTATTCTTCCCCCCATCTTTTCATATTGTATCAGGTGAATACTAGGAGAAATTTGTGCATGAGTCCCCCCCCCCTCCCCAAAGTTGCCGCAGAATGATTATTATTAATAACTATTCAATTGGAGTCGTAAGTAGGTCTTCCTAGCGAGATTTGAAACTCAATACAGAAGATAAGACGCTACTTTCTCTATTTACTCTCGTTATGACTTTCATAGTTCCTTAGGTTCTTTTTTTTTCCAACTTGCGCATCATTGGAAAATTCTATTGCACAGAATCAGTTCAAAATCGACGGTACGCATGTGACAATGAGAAGCTAGCACGGATCCCACGGCACGGCACAGTACCGCGTACAGTGCATCTACTCGATGTGCCGTGGGTGTCGCTGCGTGCCGCGGGTAGGGTACCGATCCGTACCGATAGCCCCAGCACGAGCTGATAGGCAGAAAACTAGACAGGATGTAGCGTACCTAACTTTGTCGCGTCATAATAAAGATTATTTAATTACCCTTTTTCATTTCTATTTAGTTCAATCTTAAAATATGAGTGCTATAACCATGATTTTTTTCCAAAAAGTTTGAGCTGCATCACAAGATTACGGGTATTGTAGTTTGAACCACATTTATGAAATCATCGTTTTAGGCCTACTATAAAATTTAGATAGGCAAAGCAACATCAAGATTTTTTTCACGATTACTCCATGATCCGTTTTTCTTAAAATTTGTGTTAAAACGTAGGTTTTGGTGTTCTATTTTGAAAACATTTGGCCTTTTGGTGCCTTTCTAGCCATCTTTTATGCTCTTAGCTTTATTGCCCTTTCGCTCGGCTCCACCTAATACTGTTACTAGAGAGGCTTTATTGAAAAAAAAATACAAATTATTCTATCGTACCTGTTAGTAATGTATTTATTTTACCTCCTGGCGGCATCCATAAGCAAGTGTTTTTATACATCTGTTACATCAGACATGTTAAATTTGTTGACTGCGCTTGGTTAAGTAGACGTTTAAGTTATATCGTGTGTTTGTTATTATTGTTGTTGCGCAGCATCTGGAGAACGGTGTCTGTTAACGTTTTTTTTTTTTTTTTAACATGCGACGATAAGACGAATATGATCAGAGTTACAGGCTTAAAGATGCTAATCCACCTTTCATAAACTTTGCTCAATTTTGCATCCGTGAAGGTATATGATTCAGAGCTAGGGAAATGTTTGATTACTTAGGACCAAACAATCATGGACTAGTCTGCTATGAGGTAATTCATATTTCAAAACTAATTCATGCCTGGTTATAATTACTAGGTTTCAATTTTCGTTTCACTTGGAAAATACAAAACGACGTTTAAAATTAACAGCAAAAAAAGGCAAAGCAAAGGGAAGACGCAAATATAATATAATAACTAAAGAATAGTAAAATATAAAATAACCCAAAAGACTTAAAATGCATAAGCTCTTCAGTAAGTGTGCCTTTAGCATTTTTACTTCACAACTTTACGTAGCAGGTCTTTTAATGATGATGAGGAGGAGGAGGAGTGGAGAAGAGTATGTAACTCTATACATGTTTCATTTCTTTTAAATAATCAACTGAAGCTCTCTCCTTCCTCTTCCTTTTATATCGGTACTTCACCAAGGACGATTCCACTATCACTATGCATTTGTTAAATCTTTAGCAAGAAGTTTGACGTCAACCTTTACTGGTTCAATTCATTCCATTGGGAGATCCTATGAAGTGATTTCTGGTCGACTGGCTGCCATTAATAATATTTGATCGTTGATTATCGCTGATAATAAACATCTTTTAAATAATTAACTTACTTATTCTTTATTCAATATTTTCATGGCATTACAATTATGGTTTCAAAGTGAGACTCTTCGTTGACACACACACACACACACTTTTTTGATGAAATTGATCATATTTAATTATTTATTGAAAAATTAACTGTTAAAGTACATCCTGGTCTTCAATTAAAAATAGTATAGTTTATAGGGGTAGTGAAAACGCCTATTGCCTTCTCAATTAAAATACTCTCAGCCAATGCCTTATCAATGAGCTGCTATTTAAATGACTTTTCATTTATCTTTGGTGACGGTTTTCAAACCCTTTTATAAGTCAATGATAATATTGGCGCTCATGTTTTCACGGTCTGTCTGCTTATTGAAGAAATATTGTTAAATTCACGCAGACTCATTTCTTAATCTAGATGAGGTGTGTTTGCTGATCGTACAAAGTATTCAACATCCTTTATCGTGTTTTTTTTTTCTTTTTTTTTTTTGAACACATGCATTTGTTAGGATTATCACATGAAAATTGAAAACTCGCATTAACTATTTGATCTTATAAAATACAAATTATAATCAAATGAGAATGATGTATGCATACACGAAACACCGCAAAAGTGTATTTCATAAAAATTACCATCCACCAGGAATAACATTTCATCCCAAAACTAATAGTTATTTCCTTTTCACAAACGTAATGATTTAGCAGCAAAAGCATAGTTTCAATTTCTTTACTTAGGGCGATGAAATAAGAATTTTTCCCCTAATTTAAAAAAATGCGACAGTAATCTTTTCTGCACCAAGGCAACCAAAAGTAGACACTTTATAGTGGTCAGCTATCTAAGTGTAGGCCTACTTGTAAAGGGAACTGCATTTCGGCGATTAGGTAAGATCTGCTATTACCCAGATATGACAAGTATTAGAATTTTCTAATAATAGAGCTCAATTGTACAAAAGTTTAATGACACTGGGAGTTATGTAAATTGCAATAATCACAATTCAAGGTATTGAATAACCAACAAAGACTAGAAATTTCAAAACAAGAGCATTACGAAAAAAGTAGATATCAAATGTAAAATTACTTAGAGCTTTAAAAAATTTTACACATTCGACAAAGCTAAGGTCAAAATAAGGCTTTTAGTAACAACCAGCTTGAAAAGTACAGCATGCACTTTTTTTAAAGCAAATACTACAAATCATTAGACAAAGACAACATTCAATGCTTGAACAGATAAAATAAGACTAAAATATTCTGATTCAATACTAGATATTGCCGGTTAGAGCTTTCAAGAGTCATTCATAGAAAAAAAACAATAACTGTATAGCCTATACATTCTACATAATGGTGGTTAGTATCAAACAACGAGGCTAGTTATATAGACTGGCTACACATATGTACAGTGAGCTTTATGAATTTCAAGAGAAATTCAGCTATAGGAATAATATACTTTATGAAATGGATAAACAAGCAGGAAGAACTCAGCCCAACCACGGAACTAACTGAAAATGGAAAAAAGTATATTATTAGTAGCTTGATTATTAAACGTAGAAATTTAATAGAGAGGATGAAATTAAATTGATAATAGTTGCCAATGCACTTATTAAAGTAGGTACCAGTAAATTCTTGTGACTTTTATAAAATTACTGTTCTAATGGAAAGAAATGATAAATAAAAACCATCAGATGCAGAAAATGAGTGCTATCAAACCTCACAAGATTTATTCATGCATCTTTATCATGAGGACAACCCGGAGCTCATCTGACCTGATTCTACTAGAAAACCTCGTGACATTATGTTCATTGACACTAGTGTTAAAAAGCAGCATATCTCTACCAAAAAGTAGCTGCAGTTTTCTTGGCGTTTTTTAAGGACAGGATCATGCAAAGCACGATTCAACAGATGTAACTACCAGTCACCAAGGTAATGATCCGACTCCTTTACCTGAAAGACCTCCTTGTCAAAACTCAACTCAACAGCTTATGTGTCTGTAGTATGTTCGCCATTTTGGCAATATAACTTTAGAGCAATCCAAGGTATATCTTGTGAAAGCTATAACCAAGACTTACATAGTCTTCATCTAGGTAATAGTGTTTATTCTGTCAATACTCTACAGTAATGCGACTTTACATTGCAATATGAAATTTATCATGCTCAAACTCAATGCGACTAAAAGTTCGAGTCATACAGCTGGCATAACCTAAAGTAAATAAGGGCAGGTAAAAAGCAATTAGGACTATTTGGAGAATGTAACTGCAAAACAGCTGTGTCTAAGACCGAACATCTCTTGGTAGGCCTAAATACCACCATTTGTTTTGACTATTTAATTAAGTCTTACCCTGATAGATTCTATGTCTACATGAGAATGATTGTGGAAACATTTGGTTAAACCTTACCACTTAAAGAAGACTTGCAGAGGACAGAGAAACAGACTGCTCAGACAGGAAAACAACCATCAAATTTTTAAAAAGATTATGTTATTTTACGTCCTATTTGGGAAATTTGTAACAGAAGAAAAATAATGATAACAACAACAATAATAAAAAACGAAACTACTACTACTACTACTACTACTACTACTACTACTACTACTACTACTACTACTACTACTACTACTACTACTACTACTACTACTACTACTACTACTACTACTACTACTACTACTACTACTACTACTACTACTACTACTACTACTACTACTATTAATCATCATCATGATCCTCATAACAAGAACAGCAACAACAACAACAAAAATAAAAACAACAACAACAACAACAACAACAACAACAACAACAATAATAATAATAATAATAATAATAATAATAATAATAATAATAATAATAATAATAATAATAATAATAATAATAATAATAATATAATAATAATAATAATAATAATATAATAATAATAATAATAATAATAATAATAATAATAATAATAATAATAATAATAATAATAATAATAATAATAATAATAATAATAATAATAATAATAATAATTATTATAATACTATTACCAATAAAAATAATAATAATAATAATTATAATAATAATAATAATAATGATAATACCAATAAAAATAATAATAAGAATGTTAGTAATAATAGTAATAATAATAATAATAATAATAATAATAATAATAATAATAATAATAATAATAATAATAATAATAATAATAATAATAATATTACCAATAAAAATAATAATAATAATAATAATGATAATACCAATAAAAATAATAATAAGAATGTTAGTAATAATAATAATAATAATAATAATAATAATAATAATAATAATAAAAATAATAATAATAATAATAATAACAATAATAATGATAAAACCAATAAAAATAATAATAATAATGTTAGTAATAATAGTAATAATAATAATAATAATGTTAGTAATAATAGTAATAATAATAATGATAATAATAATAATAATAATAATAATAATAATAATAATAATAATAATAATAATAATAATAATAATAATAATAATAATAATAATAATAATAATAATAATAATAATAATAATAATAATAATAATAATAATAATAATAATAATAATAATAAATTAAAAAAATTAAAAAAAAAAGATATATGGTTATATTACTATTTGTCACGACATGGAAAGCAATAACAAAACTGTTTCAATAGAGAAATCCGCTTCACTTAATTATATTATACCTTTTATTAACACAAAAGCAAAGAGTAGAACATGCAAACAAGTGGTATCAAACATATCAACTGGAATTAAAAGTGCTAGAACTGATTATAGTTTCTGGCATTTTCAATAGGAAATAAACTGCTTGACTCGATTCAAATGACAAGACAGCTTTGGATAGCATTGAAAAGAATTGAGTTTGGATTCTGCCGACAACGTCAGTACCGCTTCTTTCTGTAGCGTGCTTAATTACTGCTTTGTTTATGTGAGATGCAACTATTTCCATTAGAGCATTCTTTTATTTTCAGTGCCCGGACAGCTCACTCACGCAGGGCGTAAGCGAACGACTTTCTCTATGTGGTCGCCTAATGGCCTCGAGCGATTTTTGTGTATGTGACACTCTTTGGACCACTACGTTTAATTATTATTGATTAATTTTATGAGAGAGGCTGCGGGCCAGTGTAAATTTGAACCCGGGTCGCATCTGACCCGCAGGCCGGACTTTGGACATGCCTGTTCTGATTCAAGGTGATGATGCAATGGTAGAAGTACAGAGTGGACTCCCTTTTGAGTTGGTCAGCTTTCCTGCGTGCAAGCAAGGGAAAACGAAAGGAAAAAGAGAGAAGCGTGTATAAAAAAAAAAAACAAAACCAGATGCGTGTAATTATCTTGGCGCGCTTCTGGACCTTACATCTTATATAGATCTTTAATATTCGGAATTTCTAGATCTAGTTAATATCAAAATGCACAGTAATTGTATCAAGTGCATGAGATCAGTCTAATATTATGTAAATGAGAGATAGAATCTAGATCTAGATCTAGATTAGATAAAAAAAATCAAAAGTTCATCTAGATCTAGACTCTAGATCTAGTCTAGAATCAAGATCAAGTTAACAAAAAGATCTTCTAGATCTAAAATCTATGTTTACATTGTTTCGACGTTGGTCTTGGAATTGGAGGACAGTTATGTTTCCTAATGGTAAAATTGCACTCAGAAAAGAGGAAGGGTCAATATCCAGTCTCTTAGACTTAGGACTTGGAGAGCCAGGAAAAAATTGTGCATCAAATTGGAAAGGCAGACATGCAAGTTATGAGGTAGTAAAAAAGTTAGTAAGAGTAATAGTAACTTACAAGAATCTAATTAATCTCGTGGATAAATTATAGATCTAGATCTAGAAATCTATAGGTCTATGTGCCAGTGATAAGAAATTCTGGGGAATGTAACATAGGCCTACTGGGATATAGGGATCTTCTACTTTTAGATTCCATTTCATGCCATTGTTTGTTTCTTTGTTTTAAATGTGCGATATAGAATTCACAACAGGGTGATCTAAGGCCTTAAATCCATTACATCAAAAGCTCAGATTGGTCGGAATTTCATGAGCTGTTGGTTTGGGGATCACACCTGTGAAAATGGCTCAGCAGAAATCAAGGCCAATTTTCTTCTAATCCCACTGTCACTTGTAAACATGCCTCACATAATTTCATGGGTAAATTTGCAGATATATATCAGCCCAACTCACATTAGGCATCACAATTGAATGTTTCCGGCAGAATTCAAAACTTGTAGTCAAGAGGATTTAAGAGCACCACAAAAATGCTTATAAATATCTTAACCCCTGAAGCTCTATGTAGGTCAGCCGGAGGTAGTTCACTGGCTGTAAGGTTGTCACGGGGCCTAGTGTTTACAAACATTGAGCCTGGCACAGCAGTTTTACACTTTGAGCGATTGATTGCATGGCTTTGAAAGCTTGTGGGGTTTTTTTGTTTGTTAATAGTGTAATACCTGTAAACCCATATATTTTCTTAAAGCTTAAGAACTGGGCTTTAAGATAAAATCGATTTCAATTATCTCCCGCCCAAAATGACTTTCGTTTTATAAGAGAGAGAGAGAGAGAGAGTGAGTACCTTTCCCCTCTGAGTTCCTGGAAATAAATTTCCAGGTCGCAGGCTTGGGACTGCCTTCGGCCCATTAGAAAGGTAGACAAAGAAGAAAATAAGAGGAGGCGAATAGAGAAAGAAGTCCTGAAAAGGACTGTTGTGAGCAGGACCTGGCGTTGTGGCTGTAATTCATTAGACCTGGTCATCAGCTGGCTGTGGATTTTGGGCTAGAAGTCTCTTGTGTGCTCTCTTGAAGTCTTTTTTTGTATGGTACAGCCTGAAACAGGGATCAACATGTAGGCTGACATTACAGCAGGGGCACTCATATCTGGACTGTTTCCTTTTTTCAGGCTGGGTACAGACTGCGCAGTCACGTTGAGGATTTTTCCTCTTTGTCCCAGCTTTGGGCTCTATTAGTTTGGGGAAATGCCGAGCAGTGAGTCTAAATAGAGACGAATTACCGGTTCCGTCGAGCAGTCTTAGTGGTGGTGCAGGTGCTTCAGGAATCAAAAGCTGTACAAGCTGCTTTGAAAGTTCTCTTCTAAAGATGCGGTGTGTCAGTTTTTTTGCCGCTGTTGCTTTTTGTACAATATATGCATTCAGCACACCAAGCATGAAGAGATGGAAGAAAGCTTTTTTCCACCACTTGAGCGTTCTCCGCTTAAAAGCGTTGTAGCTCACCATCTGATCATTTCTATCCACGGCGCCCATGTATTGGTTGTATTCATGCACAGCGTGAAATTTTACAATAGGCTCCTTTGTAACAGGATTATTCTTTCCTGTTGCAACCTTTCTTGCTGTGTGGGCTGTGGTCAGAAGTCTTACTTCTTTCCGGTCCATGAAGCGAATCAGGTTCAGTTCTCCATTTGTAAGCAATGTGACGGTGTTATCTCCTTTCTTCAATTTTGGGACCAATGTCTTGGGAGGACCATACTTCCTGTTCATTCGCATCGTCCCACAGGCTAATGTGTTCTCCTGTTTCAAGTATGTGAACAGGTCCGGAGAGGTATAAAAATTGTCCACATAGAGGGTCCGTCCACATCCTATGTATCGACTTATTAGTCTTCTTACAATATCAAAAGTAGCACCGTGTGGAGAGGATTCTTGTTTTCCAGTGTAGAATTCTAGATTACAGCAATACGCTGTGCTGCTGTCACAAAGTTCAAAAACTTTGATCCCGAACTTGTCAGGTTTATCCGGATTGAACACCCGGAAAGAAAGAGACCCTCTCCAAGCCACCATAGCTTCGTCGATCGCAACTCTTTCTCCTGGACAAAAGACACTTTTGAAATTGTAAGTCAGGTTGTCGACGAAGTTTCTGATTTTAAATATTGGATCATGTCCTGGTTGTCCCCTTGGTATAAATTGCTCGTTGTTGCAAAGGTGAAAAAATGAAAGAATGAGGCAAAAACGTTCTTTTCTCATCACTGCGGTGTAGAATGGAAGTTTAAACATGGGATCGGTTGATCAGTAGTCTTCGAGATAATCGATGACGATCAGACCCATGGAGAGGATGAGGCCCATAAACGCATACATCTCCTGTATTGTTACATCGACCCATTTCCGAAATCGTGAGTTAGGACTCAGCTCCTTGTTTCGTAAAGTTTGTGACGCATAGCGGTTGGTTTCTGCTACCATCGATGCAACCATGTCTTCTGAAACCATAAGCTTGAAATAGTCGAGAGGAGTTGTGCTTTCCATCTCGACCTGTGAAGATCCAGCTCGACAATAGCCTGTAAATAGAGGCTTGTTAGAGTAGTGTTGTCCCCTCACGCCAAGCAAAGGTTGCCCTTGAGTCGGCTCTGGATGTCTCAATACTTTCGTTATCATCATCTTCATCGATCTCCATCAATACTCAGTGCTTGCCGATAAATTGGCTGACCTTCTTCTCCCTCACTGGCAATTCGTCTGGTCCCTCATCTTCTATGTCCGAGTCTTCATTTATCCTAGAAAACTCGGAAATAAGAAATGGAGTTGATCTTGAATTGTCCTCAGTTGCTAGCTCTCTCAGGGTTTGAGGATCCCCAAGGTCAATTATAGCTTGCACAACTTTCTCCATTGCAGATTTAAAAGTAAAAAATGCTGTTTAGAATTGAAGTGGTAGTGGTGGCAGCGGCTTAGCGTGAGAGCAGAGATGCTAACAGTAGCGCAGGTCTGAATTAGACTGATGCACCAAGCACTTCCTTACTTGACTTAGCCTATCTAACGTGGTACCAGCACTGCCCATGGCACCAATCCACTGATGACAGACTTAAGTTAAAAATAAAATTCTTTCATGACTCATTCGTATCGAACACACTCACACACCTTCAAACATTCAGACAGAGACTATAGGAAGCTTACATGATGAACAGCGCCAATGTCCAGAAGCACGATCCAGAGCCAGAAGCCTGGATTTCATAGTACTGGGTCGCCACTCCAAGTAACAACAGGCTTAGGAGACTGTAAAATGCCACATCAAGACAAGGCCCTGTTGGGCGTAAGAAAAAAAACACACACACACGCACAACAACCACACCGGTAAAACTTTCAAGATGTTAGCCCCCCACCTCATAGTGATACTGATGGTAGCATAGAGGGACCCCCCACTGTTCAAGCAGGCCTAGCCTGGTCCCAAGCAAACCCATCAACACAGTACACGGGACCCCCCCCGCTATACCACGCGATAACTTCTCACAGCATCGTCCGCAAGGCATGAAATAAAAAGGAATTTCATTGGTTACTATTTCTAGATCATGACCAATAATGTTAGAGATTGTAAACCATTCATAAAACAGTGGAAATTTCCACTGAATGAGTGCACTATAACAACGACCGCGTGTCCCGGTCAAACAATGGCTCGCTGTATTTATACAGCGATCGAGTGTCTAGAGTTAATGTGTTATTTGCGA